>JAGKTI010017114.1:0-18788 GCA_018397915.1 Birgus latro | reverse complement strand
TTCACATGCTGGCACCTTGATTTATACCTACAGTCATTCTTGAATTTGAAGGAAAGAAGTTCCTTTCCTCCTCCTCTCAGACTTGCAAGAATGCTGACACCGTTGTGAAGGCGGAAGGAGAGTTACTGCTGCTTGACTCGTAACGAGGGTAAACATTTAGTCTATGAAAGTATAGTGAGTTAAGGATTTATTTATGTACGAAGCAGTGGTGAATATTGAACTCTGGTACCAACAATATTAATATTGGCCCTGTGGATGTGTGCATTTGATACTGCATGACACCATCACAGTTAGCACCGCCATCAAGCATGACATGATTACCATCATTCATGACACCGACCAACACACATGGCATCACCAGTATCACCATCACCTACAATACCATCACACATCATCATCATCATCTCTTCCACTCATGGTACCACCATTACTGCCATTCATGACTCCATCATCACCACAACGCAGGGCATCATAATCACACCACTTTCACAGACAACACCACAATCGCACCACCTTTACACATGACACATGATAGTTGACACCACGAATACCACTACACCGCCCCTCTCCCGGTGACGACTCACGGAGCTGCCTGGATCCACTGTCTGACTCACTCCTTCATTTCTGTAACATTCGCGGTCTTTCCTCTAACTTTCGCTCTGTTGAGCACCACCTCTTCTCCTCTAAACCTCACCTTCTCTTTCTTTCTGAGACTCAGCTGTCTGAGACAACTGACAGCAAACCCTTTTCTGTATCCTCCTACTTTCTCTATTCTCATTTCAAAGCCAAAGGTGGCTGTTGTGTATATGTACGCAACGATCTATCTTGCTCTCGTGTTCCTGAACTTGAGTCTTCTGAATTCTCTACTCTCTGGCTTCGGCTGTCCTGTCATTCTCTGACTAAATATATCTGTGCTGTTTACTTATCTCCTAATTCTACTGACTATCAAAAATTCTTTGACTATCTTACTTCTACGATGGAACACATTCTATCCATTTCTCATTTCTCTGAAATCTCCATTCGAGGAGATTTCAATGTTCACCACCACCTTTGGCTCTCCTCTTCTTTCACTAATCCACCTGGTGAACAAGCCTACATCTTTTCTATCCTTAATGACCTAGAGCAGCTTGTACAGCACCCTACCCGTGTCCCTGACCGCCTTGGAGAGAGTTCCAACATACCTGACCTTTTCCTAACAACTAATCCTTCTGCTTACACTGTTAATCTTTTCTCTCCGTTGGGCTCCTATCATAACCTTATTACCTTAACCTGTCCTATCGCTCCGGTACACCCTGTGGACCCTCCAAAGAAACGCCGCCTGTGGCACTTTGGGGCTACAGATTGGGAGGCCCTCACGCAGTACTTCTTTGATTTTTCTTGGAATGATTAATGCTTCCATGGTCGGGAGCCGTCAGAGTGTGCCTTGCGCATTACGGAGGTTATTCTCTCGGGCATGGAAGCATACATTCCTTTCTCAAATCCTCTGACTAATGCAAGAAAGCCTTTTGTCGCGCCCTCCCTTAATACAGCAATGATATTTACCTCGGGAATATTATCCTCCCGTATTTATTACTTTGGTAGCGTGAAACATTAGGCACTGGCATGCGCGACTTCGATGTTCACTATTCATATAAACTCAGAACTGGGAACTGGAAGAAATGAAAAATGATATGGCTTTTCTAGGCTTTAATTATCAAAAATTTATCTACAAAAATATTTACACACATAAAAATCATGAGGTATTTTTTCCACCTCATTTCACTTCACATAAAAGTTCTGTGCTGGGTACCGTTTATTACCCCCGCACTTAATCATCTACGCTAAGTTCACTTTATTACTAACACTGTATTAATTAATTAAAGCACTCTTTTATTCCAGGCTTTAAAGTCAACCTTATATATTTAATCCTTTAAATACACACTAGTGCTGTTATAAGTAAAGCACTCACTTTTATTCACTTACTGATTATGTTACACTGTTACATTAGTATCTTATCACTTAGTACAAGAAATACATTTAAACATTAAAATCTTCTCTCCTTCCGTTTCTTTCTAAGTAACTAGGAGTCTCTCTACAAGTCCCGACGACAGACAAATAATAGCACTGTTCACAAGTTGTACCCGCGATTACATTAGCTTGTACTCTTACTCACTGTCAACAGAAGTGCTCTCATGTCGCCCCTGGAACTCTACTTCCTTTCGGCTTCACAGTTATGTCCTTCGTGACGTGTCGCTGCCCCCAGGCTGCATCTCCTCGTCACGACGTTACTCTTAGCTCTGAATATTCCACTGCCCTCTCGACTCTGTCCTGGTCTCAAGGGTTGCCGATGTTCACCAGCAGGTCACATGGTTGCGAGGTGGGTGATGGCCTCACCCACTCATCCACCACCCTCATCCACACGTCATCAGCGCGTCATCCACCATAGAGGCTTGAGCAAATGCAGAAGTCAGCATGCTTCCCATGGTGGTAAATGCAGAGGTCAGCATGCGTTCCCACCCTCTGGCCGACCTCCAACTTAACACCACTCCTCTTACTCTCTCTCTCTCTCCTACTTTCTCTTCAGCTTTCTCTCAATTCCTTCCCTTACTCCACCTCCCTATACCTATTGTCCGCAGCTATATGTGGAGCTAACATCAAGCTCCCTGCTCTCTCTCTTCCGTCCGTGTATCACCCTAAACTCACGTCCAGCAGGTGTACTCGTATCCACACCTGTAACAGCTGTGTGTCTACTTACATCTGCCTGAGGAGAGCCTTGTCGGCTTCCCGACACTTGGTTTGATCACTCTTGTTCTAATGCTGTACGCAACAAGGAGAGGGCCTATAAAAGGTACGGGAGCCAACCCACCGCTGAATCACATCTTTTTTATATTTCTGCCCGGAATCGTGCTAAGTCCGTTCTTCGCTCTGCTAAAAATAATTTCATCCGTTCTAAATGTTCCCAACTCCTCAACTCGAATTCTTCTCGCTCCTTTTGGCACCTTGCCAAAAACCTTTCTAACAACTTTACCTCATCATCCTTCCCTCCTCTTTTCTACTCTGATGGCTCTGTAGCTATTTCTTCTACTGATAAAGGAGATCTCTTCACTAAGACTTTCTCCTCCAATTCTACCTTAGGCGATTCCGGTGCTGTTCCTCCATCACTTCCCCCCTCTGACTTCCTCATGACTGGCATTAAAATGTCTTCAGCTGATGTATTTTCTGCCATCACTGGCCTCAGTATTAACAAGGCATATGGGCCTGATGGAGTCCCTCCTGTTGTCCTCAAAAACTGTGCTTCTGTGCTTGCACCCTGCCTAGGTAAACTCTTTCGCCTTTGTCTCTCAACTTGTACCTTACCTTCTTGCTGGAAGTTTGCTCTCATTCAGCCAATCCAAAAGAAGGGTGACCATTCCCAACCCTCTATCATCCAATTGCTTTAACATCCTGTGCCTCAAAAGTTTTCGAATCAGTTCTTAACAGAAAAATTTTAAAGCATCTTTCCTGTCACAACCTTTTTTCTGATCGTCAGTATGGGTTCCGTCAGGGATGCTCCACTGGCGATCTTCTCACCTACCTTTCAAACTCCTGGTCCTCCTCCTTTCGAGACTTTGGCGAAAGCTTTGCCATTGCACTTGACATCCCAAAGGCTTTCGATCGAGTCTGGCATAAATCTTTGATTTCCAAACTGCCCTCCTACGGTTTCTATCCTTCTATCTGTGCCTTCATCTCTAGCTTCCTTTCTGGTCGTTCTATAGCTGCTGTTGTAGACGGCCATCGTCCTTCTCCTAGACCTATCAACAGTGGTGTTCCTCAGGGCTCTGTCCTATCACCAACTCTCTTCCTTTTATTCATCAATGACCTTCTAAGCTGTACATCTAACCCTATCACCTCATATGCTGATGATTCCACCCTTCACCTTTCCATTCGATTTCCGCAACGTCCATCTCAGCAGTTACTTCAGCAAACAAGGAAAGAGGATATGGCACACCTAATGTCTGACTTGGCTCGTATCTCTGATTGGGGTAAAAATAATCTTGATATTTTTAATGCATCAAAAACTCAGTTCTTACACTTATCAACCCAACAAAATCTTCCTTAGGATTTAATAATGTCCAGCTCAGTCCTGCATCATCCTTGAACATGCTTGGGGTTTCATTCTCTCGGGATTTGTCTTGGAAAGAACATATTACATCTCTTGTGAAATCTGCTTCCAGGAGATTAGGTGTGCTAAGCCGACTCCGAACTTTCTTTACCCCTGCACAGTTGTTGACCTTGTACACGGGTTTTATTCGGCCGTGTATGGAGGACAACTCTCATGTGTGGGGAGGCTCCCGACATGCAGCTCTTCTCAATAGGGTGGAGTCAAAGGCTTTTCGTCTCATTAACTCTCCTCCTCTTACTGGCTCCCTTCAACCTTTGTCTCTTCGCAGCACTGTTGCTTCTTTATCTCTCTTCTATCGCTACTTCAATGGTCACTGTTTCTCTGAACTGTGTGCTTGCATTCCTCCACCTCTACGACGGGCACGTAGTAACCGTCTAGCAACAAACTCTCATCCCTTTTCTGTCCAGCTCTCTAATGCAAGAGTTAACCATTACTCCCAATCCTTCATTTATGCAACTGGTCAACTCTGGAACTGTCTCCCTCTGTCTGTATTCCCTACTTCCTATGATCTCTAATCTTTCAAACGCAGTGTGTCCAGGCTTCTTGAAATGAATGGATCTTGAATTTGGCTCTCTTTTGTATTGTTTTTACTTTTTCTTGGAAGGAACAGTATGCGGGCCCTGACCTTTGGTTCCTTCTTCCTTGCATTAAAAAAAAAAAAACAAGACACCACCACGGCCAAATATGATACCACCACGACCACAAACAGCACCACCAACAGCGACACATACCACCACCACCACCACCACCACTAGCACACGTGACACCTTTACACGGACGGCCGTAATGAGCAAAGTGACGAAAAACGGCCATGAAATAAGATATAAATAAGTTGGTCCTGCGCCAGCACCACTCGTGCGTAAAAAATGTGCAATTATCATGCCCTTACTTCTACCCGGGTGGACATCTTAGTTGCCCCGACCAGCCCGCGCCCCGCAACTTACGAAATCAGGTAATTTTGTGATAAGGTGAGTCACATGTGATTTTTGGGGCCTATTTTTTCATTAGAATTAAATGAGATTTGATAAGGATATTAGGTGAGGGCGACATCCAGAGAAGTGTGATGCGTGAGGACTGAATTCATTAGCACCTCTTCCATAGAGAGTATTACTGTCTTGTACTCTTTGTCTCACTTTTGCTTTGAGATTCATATGAGGCTTAGTAAAGAAAAGGGTGGGAGGGGAATATAGGGAGGGAAGTCTGAAACGAGTGGACGGTATTCTCAGGTCTCCCGAGAGCCTCTTCTTCATCATTTTATTACCTTGCCCGGACGGAGCCCGACGAGGTATTGTTTTTGGTCGAGTATGTTTGTTTCATTTATACTTTGTTTGTTAGCAACATTATGGAAAAACGGCTAAGTGAAATTACATGAAACTTTCAGGAAATGTGGGCACTGATCCCCAAAGAAAGTGATAATATTTTGGAGGCAATCGAGAGATGATGAAAAGTCAAATTCAAGGTGACGGATTTTCAGGGGGCTATAACTTGAAAACGGTTGAAGATAGAGATACTTACTATTAGGAAAATACAGGAACTCGTAAGATGGGTTTTCATTTGGCACCAAGATCTTTGACTCTGAATGATCTTGAAAGGTCAAACTCAAGGTCACGGATATTCAGGGGGTATAACTTGAAACTGGGTGGAGATAGATATTTACTGTTACCTAGATATAGAGTCTCATATGGTCTTTCATTTGGCACCATGACCTTTGACCTTCAGTGACCTTGAAAGGTCAAATGCAAGATCACGAATTTTCAGAGGGTGTGTAACCTGAAAACATTTGCGCCATTCCCTTACACTATAATTATGCACTGACGCAAAATGGCAGAAGCTAGTCAGTATTTAGTAGCAATAAAATAACTGCTGTTTGGCGAGGTTTGTTGTGCCTGAGACCACTTGTTCTTTTCTTTTTCTCTTTATACCACTTTGTCTTGGTATTCATATGAGAAATGGTGAGGGGAATGATTGGGAAGAGAGAAATGAAGAACAGTATGATGCAAGAGGATTGTATTCTATCTGGCACAGAATCTTCCGTAGCAACCCGTCCTTAGCCATTCAATATAGTTTTTTTTTACTTCTTTAGTCCGCTTTTCTTGAGATTTGTTTGAATTTTAATTTAAAAAATGAGAGAGAGAGAAAGAGAGAGAGAGAGAGAGAGAGAGAGAGAGAGAGAGAGAGAGAGAGAATGGGGACACTGCGAAGCGAGAGAATCATTTTGTTGGGGAAATGGCAGTCCCTAGCCCCATTTTCAAGTGACGCATATAACCTTTTATTCTTTGATATTCTCTTCAGTGTCGTTATTTCCCAGTCAAGTATTAGGTAACGAAGTGTACAGCATACTGAACGTAGGTACTCACCTAAATATAATTGTGGCAGTCTCTCGGCGTTTTATTTTTTTTATTTTGATTTTTTTTTAACACCCTAGCCAATATTATATTGCATCTTAGCATTTACCTCTATCATATATCTTTGTCATCACTCATTCTTTACGTTATATTTTGCTGTTACACATTTTCTAGTTTGAAACCGACGGAATGAAGCACAAGTTTGTAGGGATCGCTAGGCCCATGAGGAGGAGCAAAGATCACAATTATGAAAATAACGAAGAAAGTGTATGAATGAGAAAAACTCCTCAATGGCTGAATTAAAGTCACCTATCATATTATGCATGAAATCATAAACTGACTACAACCACCACCGTAGAGCCCCCCCCCCCCCCCCCCCTTTTTTTTTTTTTTTTTTAAATCTTGGGAGACTCAAACAAAAGAGTAGGAAGTTGTTTCATAACCTTCTCCCCCATGATGTGCGAGGTCATTTAATTCTCCTTTCCTCTTTAGAGTCCTACTTAAGCAGAACGAGGCAGTAAAGTATGGTGATGTTGTGAGCGTCCATTAAGGTCCATGAAGGTTTCCAGAGGTCATAAAGAACACGCTAATGGAAGGTGTTATCAATCACCTCAGCCCACAACTTGTAATGGGCCTGGTTTATGAAGAATGGAAACATTTTAAAGGGGAAAACGAAGGGCTCAGTTCTCACACCTTCGCCTCATTACGGACAGAGATTAGGTTAAATAAGGTCAGGTTAGAGTTTGTGCTAGTTTATGTTATCTTAGGTTTCAAGTTGGGTGCTAAGATACGGTAGCTTATGTGATAGTGGATACAGGGCGGGGTCTGAACTTCTTAACACATATATACGAAACACCTAATTCATTGTACTTCCGCCAATAAATAGTTTTATTACTATTAACATGAACATCACTCAGGTTTTATGGTAGTCTGAAAACATGACATGAATATACTGGTCTTTGGCAAGTGTTATATAAGAATAACTTGTTTATGGAATATGTATTGCAGTTCATTTATATCCGGACCGGAATGAATACAATGCATCATAGTTTACAGCAAATATTGACACCCGTGATATCGCTATGCTGTAATTAAAGATGGATACATTGTTGAACATAGAACAGCTACCGGTAATTATACTCAGTCTGACAACTTCAAATGTTATCCGGCAAACTTATAACCAATACGTAGACGGTAAATTACAGTGATCTCTATATTCTGTTTCAAAAGTATGGAATATTACTGCTTTGAATAATATTTGTTTTAATGCTGTGAAAACAGAAGTTCCTTACATTAAAGTCATTCACAGTCTGCCTTGCTCATTACAGAACGCCTTGATAACTTTCAGCTGCCAACTATCATGGGCAGACTATTACTAAAATGCATACCAAACAGTGAGTTTTGGTGCTTATGTCGAGTGTTCTGACTGTAAACCGATCTGACTCAACAGTCGTGGCTTTACTGCTCTGACTTTTGACTACTTTGACCATGAAGTGAAATGACTTTGAAATGAACTGACTGTAGAGTCAATGGACTGTAAATTCCTTGTGGACTGAAATGTGGACTAAAGTTACTGTGAACTGGTGTGATACTCAGTGCAAACTATGTGAATGCGGACTTCTGTTACAATTTACACCATGACTGTGCTTTGATATGAGTTAGTTAGTTAGTTGAAAGATTTCCTTCACCTATCGTGAAGGCCGGGCCATACATTAGCCCGGTCGGTGGGGTGTTGGCTGATTAAAATAATAGTAAGGGGGAAGACAGGGCCTGGGGAATGCCCAGCACACACACCCTGTCTTCTGCTGGCTTTGTGGTGTGTGTGTGTGATGTGAGTGTGGACTGACTGCCTTTAGACTGCTGTGACTGAGGACTGAACAGACTGTAAACTGCTTTGACTGTGGAGTGAACTAACTGTAGACTGTTGAGAATATGGTCTGCGTGCCAGTGGACTGCTGTTACCATGGACTGAGATTGTGAACTGCTGTAACAATGAAATGAGCTGAAATGACTGGGAATTCTGCAACTGAACAGAAATGAAGTGACTTTGGTGGGAAATGAGTGGAATGAATTGACTATGCACCGCTTTAACTGTGCGTGCTGGTGGTGGTAGTGTGGGTGTTGTGGTGATAAACAGGCACGATGAAGCAACAAAACAATCCACACCTGTAATGAGCCACCAGGTGAGGCAGACAGGCAGGTGAGACGAGCAGCAGGTGAGATCAGGTGAGATAGGTGGGTAAGTGAGACAGAAGGGAAGGAAGATGTCGCAGGCAGGAAAGTGACGGTCTTGATTCACGTTGCTGTGTTTAATAACACTGGTAAGATCAACTGTGTGAACGATTACAAGTCTTGCAATAATTCTGTTGTCACTGCAGCACATACACGATCAGAGGTGCGATTCCTGCGACATTGTCTTGCTGAGCAAAAATAGCATTTTGTGACACACACACACACACACACACACACACACACACACACACACGCACACACACACACACACACACACACACACATACACACACACACATTACCTTCTTCATAGCCAATGTTTTGCTTTTTGTATTGTGATATTGTGTTATGCTATGACACCTATAAATGAAACATTGCCACTGTTCTCATTACTTACAGCATTCTCCTCAGCATGAACTTCTAAGCATCGGCGAGCTTTTTTTTTCTTTTTTTTTTTCTCCGTGTAAATCCGATTATTACAATGCTTGGAATTCAAGTAGTCCAGAACCTTAACAGCGTGAGCAGAATCTTTGAACAATAAGAAACAATCGTCAAAATAAATTCGATTAAAAAAAAAATGGGTTTAAAGCTTAGTGGAGAACCTAAAAACCATTTTCCTTCATGCAAACATAGAAGCAGGGGCGCAGCCAGAAATATAATTGGGGGGGGCACAATGACTAACCATGAGAAATATAAAACACAATGCACTTCACCATTTGGGTTGATGTATGATAAAATCACCCATCTTGCTGATTTTTTTAATAACCTCAAAATACTAAAAAAAAACATAACTTCAAACAATCACACACTTCCGAACAGGTTAAACAAGGAGCCGCCCGACGCCAGTCTAGGTACGACGACGAGCCATATCTTAGAANATGAAAAGGTACCGTACGGAACATGTATACACTGCTTACAAATATGAGAATAGCATTCACATACGTTAATGAAGACATGCTGAGGAATAATTGGCAAAAAGTCTTCTTACAGAAACTATTAACCATCACAGTTCTTGACCACTTCGCTCAGTTAGCGTAGTTCTTACTATAATGTTATTATCTTCAATGACTTGTCCGGCTATAAGTAACAAATTCAAGGGATTAACTTCTTCAGTATTATTAGGTTATTATATTCTTGTTACCTTCTCATGACTTTTCCCACCTAACCGAAGACCTCATAACCTCGTCGGTTTCCATATATACCGACAATTTTCTCAATAAACAAAAGGTTTCCTCATAGTATTAGTAAAACTGTTTGGCGAGGCTAAGAAAAATACAAAAAACGTCGTCACAGAGAAGGGTATATACAGTATATACTTGTTTTTCATATCTTTTCATCGTCCTTTTATAAATTTGTATTATCGACTCTCATTCATGTATTATTTTACCCCTTTGTCTCATCTTGTCCACATTAGCGCAACCCCTTTATACCTAGAACTGGAGTAGGGACCTGTGTTGCAGAGTATAAAAGGCGGTTTTGGGTCATACCAGGTGGGAAGATCGAACATTGTCATTTGCTTGCCTCAGTTACCCTCGTGATGTTGATAGGTATTAATCTAAGCATTCTTCTTTTTGCTCCATTTTACCGTCTTCCCAGTTTCTCCAGTTTCCTTTAGTTGGTGCAATATCCTACCGGTTCTCTCCTTTCTTCAGTCAGATAGGGGATTTGGAATGAAGATACCGTATTTTTCCCTATTCATTTTTTCCCCATCCTTACATCTCGTTACCCTTCTTCTTTCTGCCTCTATCTCTCCTTGCCTTTTCTCTCTGGCTTTTAGTTTTCCTCCTTGCTCCATTTTCTTTCTTCATGAATTCCTTTTTTTCCCTCCTTCCTCTCCAATCCCTTCCTCCTGCCTCCACATCTCCCCGTCCTATCATCTCTTCATTTCTGTACTCCTGTCTCCTTGTCCTTCCCTCTCTCCACCTAGTTCTCTCTTCTCGTCCATCATGTACACCCTTCCTCCATTTGTATTCTTCCCATGGATGTAGATCCTAGGCAAATGGGGGATAAATCCCTCTGCAACTGGGTCAGGGGGATTGCATATCCTACGTATTCTCTCTCTCCACTGTATTGTATGTAAGGAACGCAAAATTATTTTTACAGTTCTCTTTGGAATACTTATATTTGCAGTCTTTTCAGTAAAATGAAAATTCTTTAAACATATGAAAAATGAAACTGCCGATAATATTACACATCAGAAAACGTAAGTTGATCGATGTGGCAAACTGTGCCATTAAAACGACCACATGTGTGA
Organism: Birgus latro; assembly: GCA_018397915.1. Taxonomy (NCBI): domain Eukaryota; kingdom Metazoa; phylum Arthropoda; class Malacostraca; order Decapoda; family Coenobitidae; genus Birgus; species Birgus latro. The sequence goes on along the minus strand of JAGKTI010017114.1, from coordinate 7,816 downwards.
TGATGGAATGGTACCAGATTTGGTTACAAGTAACAATATCTGCTAATTGTCTTGTTCTTGTTCTACTTACTTGACGTGTTGCCTCTTCTGATAAAGCATATAATTATAGGATCGGTTGTAGCACCTCACTTCCCTTCCGGTGGACCTCTCTTTTCTGTAATTACCCTTTACCCCCGGATGACATCCTCTCCCACCCCCAGTATAAGGAATAAATCAACGCCGATGCCGTCTACCTCCTCCTTTGCACCAATTTTTCTCCTCCCACCACCCGCTCCTACTTTCACCTATCTCACTACTTCGTCTCCTCTAGTTCCTCTCCTCGCCCATTTGTTATTTTTTTCGCGCCGTCCAGCTTCCTCAATCTCTCTCTCTCTCTCTCTCTCTCTCTCTCTCTCTCTCTCTCTCTCTTGTCCTAACAGTCCTAACGGTAGACAAAATGTTTCAACGAATATTTGTTTGCTTCCCGTGGATGTAGATTAAATATATTCTTTACTAACAAACGTGTGAACTTTGTAAATGTTGATATTACCCTTCTCATGGTCACTACTTTTTTTTTATTTTCTTCCAGCTGCTGCCGGATGATTTCATTCAGCTGATGGTGCATATTATTGCCTGAAAGTGTTAATATTGTTTCCCCTCTGCCTGTAACTTGCAGTCTTTTTAACATGGTGTTTGTTGTTACAGTAGCCTGTATCCAAATAAACTTATTTTGTTTAGAATTTATTATTTAAAGATTTCTTTGGAAAAGATAACCTTCATGCTCATATCCTGTAGTTCCTTCATTTCTCATTAACCCACCAAGTCCCCCCGACGTACGATACACGTCACCACTTTTTTACATGCTCAGTACCACCGACGTGCACCGTATGTCAGTCAGTTGCAAGGCCCGTCGTTTGCACATTTTTAAAGATTCCCTGGTGATTTTCGGCAGGCATATGTCAAGCAGGGATACTGCCTGGCCCCACATGACCCCCCCTTCACCCCCTCCACCCCACACTCGGCATTTCACCTGTTAGCAGTAACCTCGCCAGTAGAGACATGTTGCGCCACGGTCTCTCCAATGACGAAATTCACGGTGAAAGTGATTCCTGAGGTGGAGGACAATGAAATAAAGAAGCTAGAGGAAGAAGCAAACACATGATGAGGTGGTAATGTTGTAAATGAAGGTGCCTTATGTTGGAGTTTTTGGTAAGTGAACAATGCTTATATTGCCTATATTATCGCGTGAAAACCAATATAGTCTTGTACCACACATAAATTCGTACCAAATAAATCAATAAATACGTAATTTAAAGTGGCTTGAACTAGTTAACCCTCCTATAGTTCGTTTTCTTTGAAGCCAGGTACCCTGAGAGAGAATGGAAAGGTAAGGCTGACTGTCACGTGTAGCNTCGATTTATCTCAGCCTTATCATGATCCAGATAAAATACTACCACAAGAACGTAACTAACAATAAGGATGATCATCATGCATGTATGATTAATAAAGAATTTTGCAGGTACAAGAAACAGAGTGGAATATTACACTGATGTGAAAGAAGATGAAACAGAAGTGGCCAAAGGTAAGAGAAGTACTATGGGCTGTGTATGGACTAACTAGCTTGGAGGCGGTTCTGCTGCGGCCTTTCTCTATCGAGGGTTACCCAGGAAGGGATCAAGGCCGGAGATGGTGATACTGAAGAGTTTTCCTTGTTCGATGCAATTCTTCTAGGTTTGTAAATGTAAACAGGGTGTACGGGATAATATCTAAATCACCTAACTACACAAGAAAATCCACAGAGTCGGTACTGTTGTTTTGCCGCCGTTGTCATGTGGCTGCAGTAATTAGCTTTCTTGAAAGTATGTTGTATATTAGGAAACGATGGTGACAGACACTAAGAGACGTTTAGTCGCAGTGCTCATGTAGGCAACTTAGGCCTTTGAGTCTGCGTTGAGCTATTCACTTCCTTTCTTGGGATATATGGCCACTTAAACCTTCAGATCGCCAGCTACCTCTTCCATGGTTTACCCTGAGCACATATTTTACCTTCCGACAAACAGATGGTGAATAGAAACCTAGGAGAGATTGCTTATTCATTCTTTCATTTTCAATCATAAAGCTAGGAAATATTTACATCCAAACAGTAAAGAATATCATAGTAGAAAATGTTATAAATATTCCATGCTACTTTCCTGGCATCTGTACTCAGTCTGGTCACTATTGTGTTACGACGAAGAACATGCAGAACCGCACTCTGTGAGAGTAACATGAGTGGCTGTGACAGGAAGAACAAATACTCTTTTTTTTTCTGAGTAGAGTTTTGTCTGCGAAAAAGAAATTACTGGAATATAATGAAAATGACGAAGTGGACTGTATTTAGAAATGAAGAGAAAAGCTGATATACTCAGACTCTTTCGCTTTCTTTTACTTTCTTTCGTTCATTGCTCAGTAGGATTGCAGGGCAGGGGATTTCTGTTAAGTAAACACACCCGACCTGAATAGCAGCAAGAAAATAAAGCGAACGATCTCTGAAGGGAATTTACTTTAGGTTTTAATGAACATTTGAACTGCTTGACAAAAAGAAAATTAAAACGTTATTTTGTTGCAGATTAAAAGAAAAAAGAAATATTGAAGCACCTCCTTCATAGCACAGACACATAAATATTCTGGTTGTATACTTATCGTGAAATTACAGTCTTTCAAAGGTACTGATTCCTTCATTTTTGCCCCTCTTCCTCGCTTCAAGATTGATGTACTAAAATTCTTTGTTTTATATGATAACCATTAGTTTCACTGGCCGTTGTAGGGTTTGCTGTTAGCGCCTGTAATACGATAACATTACTTTCAGTCTTGGTTGTTGTATGCTTTAAATGTTAATAGCAAATTTTCAGGAATAAAATGAACAAGTACAAACATGCAGTATACGGGGCCTCAGAACCCTTTGGTGGTAGTATTAATAGTTGTTCCCTAGGCAGTCTGGCCGAACAGCCGCGAGTCCCTAAGGAAGGCTGCGGCGAGACCGGGCTTTCCCACAGAGCTCTCAAGGAGTGTATGTTATATTGTTGGCGCAAGCAATTTTGTGTAATGCAGTTTTCCATAATGTGCTTAATAGTACTGGGTGCTATGTTGCATCCTGCACAGCCATCAGCGACTGAGTCATTTAGCCTCTACTGGTAACTCAAGAGGGCTGGATGATGGACACATCTTAGCCTGGCCAGGTGGACCCTGTCCTCATGAGGGAGGTAGGATTCAGAAGGGTGGATATCAGAAGGCCATGCATGCAGCTGTGTATTGTCTTTGAGTGGCTGAATGGAATGGCGAGTGATTTGAGTATCGATATGCTTCTGGAAACTGGTTTGAGTCGGGCGAGGGGGAGAGATGACAGTATTTGTGTATGATATCGTGTGCTGGGTGTTGTTCTGATGTTCCTTGGTGTGTGTGGATGTGCTACCATGTAGTGTAGTGGATGGTGAAGGTTTGTGGAGGCTGTGGCAAGAATTTGTGTGCCTCTCATGTCTAGATGATCCTTGACTTTGAGGATTCGGTTTCTTGGTGTAGGTGGTCTCTAGGTGTAGTAGCTGTGCAGCCTGTGATTATTTTTAGGGCCCTGTTCTGTATGGTTTGTAGGGTGTTGTAATGTGTTTCAGTAAGGTTTAGAAGCCCAAGCAGGGCTTGCCTAATTAATTACTGAACATACATATTGCTTGTATACTGTGGTGGTGATTTCTTTGTTGTGTCCGAATGTTGTATGGACAAGTGACCTCAGGGCATTGAGTCTTGGTGTTAATTTATTTTTAATCTTTGTGATGTGTTACATGACATTGATGTATTATAATATGTTACACCAAGGATTTTGTGCGCGCGAGCGCGCGTGTGTGTGTCTGTGTGTGTGTGTGTCTGTGTGTGTGTGTGTGTGTGTGTGTGTGCAGTAGGTATGGAATGTGACTATGTTCTGCTGTCCAGTTTGTCAGGAGGGTCACTGTGGATTTGGCTGGGGTTATATTGAGTCTGTTTGTGGTGAATCATTCGTGTTGTGTGTTGAGGAAAGATTGGAGGATGTGTGCAGCTGTGTTTGCGTTTTGGTTTGTATATGTAAGTGTTATGTCGTCTGCATAGGAAACTATGTGTATCTGTGGTGTGCGGGGTGTGGGTATGTCAAGTATGTATGGATAAAAGAGTGTAGGGGACAAAACAGATCCTTGAGGGATCCCGTTTGTGAAGTTTCTGATGTTTGATGACTTACTAGCAAATGTTGCATGTGCACAGCTGCCTGCTAAGTAGTTTGCCAACCATCTTTTTGTGTAACTGTGGTAATTGTGCATGTTTGTGTTGAATATTTTGTTTGTGAGGTTATGGCGGGGGGTGGTATCAAAAGCTTTGCTAATGTCTGGTGTGACCAGAATTGTTCTGTGTGATGGCCTAGAGCTGATGCCATCTAAACTCTTTTCATAAGGTCTATAAGATGGGTGTTTGTGGAGTGTAGTGGCCTAAAACCATGTTGTAATGGGGTTAGGGGGATGTAAGGTGTTACTTATTGTAATACTAGTCATTCAGTGACTTTGGAAGGGGTACAGAGGAATGTGATGGGGCAGTGTGAGGAAGGCAGCGTGGGGTCTTTGTTGGGTTAGGGGATAGTGATGATAGTACCATGCTTCCAGATGCTGGGTATCACGTTGTGTGAGTAGTTGTAGTTTGATATGTTGGTGAGTGTTTGTATGCCTTGTGGTCCAAGATGTTTAAGGTATATGTTGCTTATGTTGTCTGGGCCACAGGCAGATGAGGGCTTAAGGATGCTAATGATATGCTTCATCTGGTTGTAAGTGAAGGGTGCGAAGTCTGGGTCTGTGGAGAACTGTCTCTTGCTTCGGATGACACGTCGGTCGTCGCGATGGGGGTTTAGATGACAGCCGTGTGAAAAGTGATTGATGAGAGTTAATATCCTTGGTGTGATATGGCGTGGTATGGTGTGGTATGGTATGGTTTTGCTAAAGATGCTAACGTCTACGGGATTAAAGCACCTTCCATCCAAAAATCGTTAGTGAATGACATACGGACAAAGCTACTCCTAGAGATGATTCTATATCTAAACATGGTCAGTATTAGTAACTGGATGTCAGACACAAAGGCAGGACTCGAACACAGTCACCCAGCCCGAGAGCAAAGCCACGACAAGCACTAGTTATTCATAATTTTTATCCCTGTTACATCGTCTGTTTTATTTTACTTTATCAACCATGCTGGAGAACAAAGAACTGAAGGTAAGGTTATAGTTTTTATAACACCAAATGCCCTGATATTTTAATATTCGAAATAAACACCTAAAACATTCCTTTCCCAGTATGACCCATTGCCCTCAGACGAAAGCTATCTGACTGGATATATTCTTTAGGCCCTAGCTAGACGCTAACACCTGGGAAACTGCTATGAAAATTAAAGAACGAAAAATAGTGCAGAAGAGTATGTATAGTGGAAATATGCAGGTTAGTTACTCTGTGATACTGAAAAAAAAAAAGGTCATTTTCTTCATCCCTGCTTATGTTCACCAACGTTACACTTGTGGCTCTGATGTAACACAAACTAATGCTGACCATTTCCAGGTGAAGACTGAAGTAATACCAAAGTCAGTTATCTGCATCAATGACCCTTTTGCAGTCGATATGCAGTAATCGTAGGTCTTCTTTGTCTTTTGTTGAAACCTCATCCCATTTGTTGCTAGTTTCTTTCTGGCTCTATATTTAGAAAGCAAAAATATGGCTACGAATCAGCATGCTTGAGTTAAGTTACTCTGGGCTGTTGCCAGAGTGGTGGTATGGGAAGTGAGGTGGAAGCAAACAATCCAGTGAGGAATCCTGGACGTGTCGGGGTAGAGAATTCGGAATGAAGTTTATTTGATGGTATCCTGTTATTTGGATCTTATTTTACCTTCTCATTCTGTCATCGAATTGTATTATAGTGTATAAGTATGACTATGTCAGTTACTTCTCATGATCCTGTGACTCACTTTCACCCTAATACAATTGACGTCAGCTTGAAAACAAATCTAGAGCTGTTCCTGTTCCGGCCATAAGAAAGGTAATTTTATTACAATGTTAAAGATAAACTCACAAATGTAGATTACCAAACAACGTTTCTTTTTCCTTTTTTTCCCTATCGTTTTTTGTTGGACAGTATATTCTCGTACACGTTCAGTCAGAAGACTATACTATTGTTGACATAATTATATCATTCTACATACCTTTGTCTCGTCAACAGATTGTGGCTGTTGCACTGTTCCCAGTTATTTAGATGTTAGAGATCATCCTCATGGTACGGTGACTCACTCCGACATGCATAATATAATCGTCGGGATCTTGCTGGAATAGAATGCTAGAGTTGTCCCGACCATGAGTAGGCTAATGGTAAAAATATTAGTGTTCCCAGACGTCTGCGATTCGCTCTTAACTGAATAAAATACTTTGGGGTCAGCTGGAATAAAATACCGATAAAGGACGCAGTGATGAGAAGGTGCCCAATATATATAACCAACTAGAAAACAATCAGAGAGCGCATACCTCCGCCAATGGCATTTAATAGGGTCCAGATTGGGATCCGTGGATATAGGATCCGGATCCGGATCCGGATCCTCCGCAAAATTTAATCATTTCTTCCTTGGCCCACGGCCCACCATTCCACCAAATTTAATCAAAATTCGTTTATAACTCTTTGGGTAATCCAGTTAAAGGACAGATAAACAAAACAACGCGGGCTAAAACATAACCTCCTTGGAGGAGGTAATAATACTGGCGCCGTTAAGGTCTCAATTGCTGTTTTATTTTAAGTGGTCTTTGAACTAATAGTAACACTTCCTCCCTAACAATTTAATCTGTAGAATACACCTGTTTCCCTTGTTTTTTGTGTACATTATGTCGATATGAAAATTACAAAAACTAGAGGGTCACTCAGACACCACATACATCGGCCAATGTCGGATCCAGATTCAGATTAGACCTAAAATTTAATAAATTCTTTCTTGACCCATGGCCCACCCTTCAACAAAATTTCATTGAAAATCACTGAGAAATTTTGGAAATTGTGCGTGGTAGGATCAGGATCCCGACCCACCCCCAAATTTAAAGAATTCTTTCTTGACCCATGACCCACTCGTCCACAAAATTTCATTGAAATTCATTGAAAACTTTTGGAGCTACTGTGAGGTTGGATCCGAATCCAGATCCGCCCCAAAATTTAATTGTTTCCATGGCCCACCTTCCATAAAATTTCATTGACATTTATTGAGAACTTTTAGACATATGGTGTGGATAAACAAACAAAAAAATCCTGGTCACAACCAAAATCTAACTGACTGTTCACTGGGTCATACCTTATCTCTCCAAAAACATTTCAGCAAAATCCGTTCATAATTATTTTAGTAACTCTGCTAACAGACAGACAGACAAACAAACAAACGCTGGGTAAAACATACCGGTATACCTCCTGGCGGAGGTAAATAATATATAACAGAACGATACAGTCTAATAAGCAAAATAAATGGCAAAATAAATAATTTGATGCTACTGTTCACAGTTGTACTGCTGGGTGAACTAGGAGGAGGGAGAAGCGGATTTGCACCCAAACCTATTGTGCTTCCATTTCATACAGTTCATCAAACCTGCGCTGCAACCTTTCAGCACTGAACAACAACCTTTCCTTTTTACATAATATATACAGTATTTCCAATTTCCCATATAATTATCTTCTTTATGATTTTTCACACCTTTCAAAATTTTACTCATCATTTAAGCACCTACTCCTCCGGACTTGGCCCTTTTTCCGGATTTTTCCACATTCCACTTCTCTC
>JAGKTI010017113.1:0-18790 GCA_018397915.1 Birgus latro | reverse complement strand
ATACCAACTCTAACATGATAGTACAGTATTGTGATGCCAACTCTAACTTGTGGAAGTGGAGCTTGGATCTTTTTGGAAGGATGCAAGTCAAGAGTGAGAGCAGTGGAAATGAGTTATTTGAGAGGAGCATGTGGAGTTGGATGAGGAGGAAATGGAAAATGTGTGTGTGTTTAAGTACTTGGGTAGTGTGATGAGTAAGGATGGAAGTTTAGAGGATGAAGTGGTTGAAAGGGTACAATAAGGAAGAAAGGTTGCTGGTTCCTTGAAAGCAGTGATAAAGAAACAGGGAAGTGAGCATGGAAGTGAAAAAGCTGCTGCATGACAGTACTGTGATACCAACTCTAATGTATGGAAGTAAAGCTTGGACCTTGTTGGAGGGACACAAGTCAAGAGTGAGAGCAGTGGAAATGAGTTATTTGGGAGGAGCATGTGGAGTCGGATGAGGAGGAAATGGAAAATGTGAGTGCATTTAAGTACTTGGGTAGTGTGATGAGTATGGATGGATGTTTAGAGGGTGAAGTGGTTGAAAGGGTACAACTAGGAAGAAAGGTTGCTGGTTCCTTGAAAGCAGTGATAAAGAAACAGGGAAGTGAGCATTGAAGTGAAAAAGCTACTGCACGACAGTATTGTGATACCATCTTTAACATATGGAAGTGAAGCTTGGACATTGTTGGAGGGACAGAAGTCAAGAGTGAGAGCAGTGGAAATGAGTTATCTGAGAGGAGAATGTGGAGTCACATGGAGAGACAGACTGACAAATGAGGAAGTGAAGCAGCATTGTGGTGTGGATGTGGATGTGATAGGAAGTGTTAGGAGAAAATTAATACACTGAGGTGGTTTGGCCATGTGGAGAGGATGGAGAGTGAAAGACTGACAAGGAGAGTGTATGTGAGTGAGGTGGAGGGGGGGAGAGGAAAGGGGAGGCCAAGGATGAGATGGAGGGATGGAGTGGAGATGTATATGAGAGAGGGGTGTGTGAGCTGGGAGCAGGGCAGTGAAATGGCGGAGGACAGGGTGACATGGAGACGATTTGTTTGTGGCCACCCCTTTCGGGATTTAGGCATCTGACAACAGATAGCATAGATAGATAGATGTGGAGTTACATGGAGTGACAGACTGACAAATGAGGAAGTGAAGGAGCATTTGGTGTGGATGTGGATGTGATACAAAGCTTTAGGAGAAATACATTGAGGTGGTTTGGCCATGTGGAGAGTGAGAGACTAAAAGGAAAGTATGTGAGTGAGGTGGTGGGGGGAAGAGGGAGGGGGAGGTTGAGAATGAGATGGAGGGATGGTGTGGAGAGGTGTATAAGAGATGGAGGGGTGTGAGTTTGGGGAAGGGCAGCAAAATGGCAGTGGACAGGGTGACATGGGGGCAGTTTGTTTGTGGCCATCTCTTACGGGATTAAGGCGTCTGGCAATAACTAGATATATATATAGATCTTTGAGGTATATGGTACAGTGGAAGAGCATGCTCAGTTATAAAAGGGTTAACACAACAAATAGCACACAAGTTTTTAGCAGTTTACATTCCCTATATTGTTTAGAAAAGGTCCTAGGTGCATGACTAGAGCTTATGTTAAGATATTTCAGGTCATTCATTCATACATCACCTAATTCTGTGTTGCCCCATGAGGAACATAGGATCTCAGGGCTAGGCAAATTGGTTCTGACATTTAAGATGAGGGTGACCAGCCTCACTCATCCCTGAATGGCATTACGTGAGCAATTAATCCCAACCATCCCTTGGATATAAACATGCACAAGCTCAGTGTGATTGGAGCACCTTAATTACCCACCAAACCACCAGGTGCCATAATTTAGTTATATGGTTAGTAGTAAATGGTTTCCTGGTGTACAGAAAACCATTTGGCTTATTACTCAGTATAGAGTCACCTTTAGGCAGCAGGAAGAGGACAGAATGAAGATATTGCAGGTAAAAATTTAAACAGATTTTTAATTTAGCTGTATTTTTCTTTTAACAGTGGCTGAATCTGGGAGTTTTTCTCACCTGTGCAGTTTACTGGTGGATAAAAAGTATATGGATAGTCTTCTTCCTGATTTTTTGGGAAGGACTTCTAGGAGGAGCAGCGTATGTTAATACATTCTACAGGATCTCAAAAGAGGTAAGTTGTAAGTTCTTTATTTTGCTAGTCATCATCTGTGCATCTCACGAGGATGGTACTTAAATTTTTTAATAACCCCTGAGGCATATTATATTTGAAGTGGTTCTAAAACTATTGTGATTGTCTGTCACCTGGTAAACTGGAGTCTGCTTTGGTGGTTAACCCCTTGAAATGGGATGACATCCTTTTTAAAGTACTCTTACTGCCACCAGATAATTATATTCAACCTAGAGACGGCCTCATATGTTGGAAGGGTTCATTAAGGCTGTATCTAACCCTACCAGGTCAGTCAGAAAATCTCATTAACTGAACAGATCATCAGAAAATAGCTAGAATAAGCTAAGAAATACATCACTTGACTCACTGGGTTAAGAACTTTATGCAGTCCTGTCTGTGGGACCATCCTAGCTCCATCAGCTGTCTGTCATGGAAGGGTTGTGTCAGATTTCTCAGACAAATAGTGAATTTAGTTAGAAATGCGAGACTGTGTAGATCATGAGGTTGCAGTATAACAAGACACCATGCATGCAGATCTACATTGCACATAAGTTACACCACATGTATACTAATCCTTTATGGAACACCACAGATATACATACCTTCAGGTATGGATTTAGAGTGGGGCGTGGGAATTGTACTCCCTCCATATTTTCAACAGAACAATGATACTTAAAAAAAAATGCTGTTTACCAAAATATATACAATAATTATCATACGTAAATGTTATCATAGAATAATTTCAATGGAAAGAGGGATTTGGTAATGAATATTGAGGCTTTGGTGATGACTGAGTATAAACTCAAACTACAAGCAATTTCCCTAGTAATAAACCACCCCCTTCCTTCTGCAAAGTGCTGGATGATCTGACCCTGTTCTTCATGCCATGTTTACCACACATACTGCACATAAAATAATTCTTATACCACATGCACCACAAATTTATATAACCACATACCACATACACCACTATTGTGCACAAAAGTTCCTTCCATCAACCAGGGGACAGGGTACTGTGCCACTAGAGGTCAGGTTAATCGCACACGTCTACCCCCCAACTCCCCCTCCTTACCCCCACCAATGCACTGATTTGTTAGGCAGATGGATCGGAGATATGAAGCTTCAATAGAGTGAATCTAATGTATACTTTGATTTCCAAATATTTATCCAATGTGTTTTGAGCAATATACTGTAATCCAAGTAACTGCGATTAGTTACACCCATACCCTGATATCCGGCAGTGTTGCATAGCAGTGGAAGTGTTCAGTCACCGAGGATGTTGGATATCAAAGCAATTTTCCCCATAAGATACTGAAGAAAACCCAGAGATGCCTTCCAGGCCCAAACCCAAACTCTCATATACCTTACTCAGTCAGTAGAGACTGACACAGAAACTCCATAGGTAATGTTATTATCCTTGTACAGTACTAATACTAAAAAGTACTATTACTAAAAAGGCGAAAGAGTTTACCTAGACAGGGTGTAAGCACAGAAGCACAGTTTTTGAGGACAACAGGAGGGACTCCATCAGGACCGTATGCCTTTTTAGTATTGAGGCCAGTAATGGCAGAGAACACATCAGCTGAAGACATTTTAATGTCAGTCAGTAGGAAGTCAGAGGGGGGAAGTAAGTGATGGAGGAATAGCACCGGAATCATCTAAGGTGGAATTGGAGGAGAAAGTCTGAGCAAAGAGGTCTGCTTTATCAGTAGAAGAAATAGCTACAGAGCCATCAGAGTAGAAAAGAGGAGGGAAGGATGATGAGGTAAAGTTGTTAGAAAGGTTTTTGGCAAGGTGCCAGAAGGAGCGAGAAGAATTCGAGTTGGAGAGTTGGGAACATTTAGCACGGATGAAATTGTTTTTAGCAGAGCGAAGGACAGACTTAGCACGATTCCGGGCAGAAATATATAAAAGGTGTGATTCAGGGGTGGGTTGGCTCCGGTACCTCTTATAGGCCCTCTCCTTGTTGCGGACGGCATTAGAACAAGCGTGATTAAACCAAGGCTTTCTTGCATTAGTCAGAGGTTTAGAGGAGAAGAGGTGGTGCTCAACAGAGCGAAAGTTAGAGGAAAGGCCGCGAATGTTACAGAAATGAAGGAGTGAGTCAGACAGTGGTTCCAGGCAGCTCCTAGAGTCGTCACCGGGAGAGGGGCAGATGGTGGGGGCATTTATGGTCCCCCCCCCCTGGGGACTCCGAGGCACGATTAACAGTCGCCATTTTTAAAGAATTTGAAAAGGAAGTGGTGTGTAGCGTGTATGTAGTTTGGTGTTGACAGTTAGAGAAACATGTACTGGAGAGCATGCTGGTCTACTTGCTGTGTTACTGAGACACTGAAAAAGTTCAGCAAAGGGGGATGGTCAGGAACAAGTCCTGAGGGCTGATGAAACGGGAGCTCCAGCTCTCCCTGTCATCAGCTTTCCATCCTCCTTGGGAGTACTGCCCTGCTCGACTGGTGCTACAGTCTACTCCTCACAAGGTTCTGGCACCCCCTTTGTTGTAGACAGTGCCTCACCTGAGTTAGATCAGGGTCTTTCCCATTGTATGGTGCAGGGAAACATGAGGAGGGTTGGCTCTCAGGTGGATGTTGCAGCTGCTCCACCCAGGGAGCATGGTGCCATCACTTGTGGGCTCCATGTTAGGACTGCAGTAGAAGGTGATAGACATTACTAGTCCATGGCTTGTGTACTGTAGGGATACTGATTATTGATTTCATATGTATAGCTGTCTCTTCTTCAGGGCTGTGAGTGAAGTGTACAGCTGTCTCTTCTTCAGGGCTGTGAGTGAAGTGTACAGCTGTCTCTTCTTCAGGGCTGTGAGTGACGTGTACAGCTGTCTCTTCTTCAGGGCTGTTAGTGGAGAGTAGATTTCTCAAGACCATACACTTGTAAGCTCAGGATGCTCTCTAGCACCTCTTCCTTTGCACTTTATTTCTATATATACCACATTAATATTATCTCATTTTACTTTATCAGACTATGGGAGTAATAAATGGATGTTGGTAACATACAGGAGAATATTGTCCTGTGCAGTCTTATGATGCATTTTATATTATATTCCTGCTATCTCTTGATTATTTGATTCATATTTAAATGGAGAGACTTCTTGAAATGGAGAGACTAAAAACCATTTTTCCTAATGCTTTCCTAACTTCATTATAGCTGAATAAAATAATCTGGAATTAGTAAAAAGGATATATGAAAAACATCACTGGATTGAAGGCATTAATGTGTAGTGAGCAAAACAAATAGCTGAAGAAGATTTGCCAGAATTCCTTCTAAACCAAAGGGAATATGATCCTCTGTCCGTGTTCCCTCCTTTTGTACCAAAGCACTCACAGATGTTTTTGCTACATCTTTGTGCCTTTGAAGAATTTTGTCTGGATATGTCATTTTTATTTCATTGTTGTTGTCTTCAGATAAGCTTATCCAACCAAGGGTAAGCTTTGCTAACTGGATGGGTTCTTGTATAAGTAGCTGTCATTAATTTCTTCACTGCCTGGGGACCCTTCCTGTCAGATGACCTGGAAGAAGTTATAGTACTGTACATCATCCTGCTGAAATTATTAAACTTATTATAAATCAGGATTCTCATATTTTCAAATCAGGATTCTCATATTTTCTTTTCACCCATAACAGGTTGATGACAACCACAGAGAATTTGCCATGAGCATCACTTCCATGTCTGACTCTGTAGGTGTGACAATTGCTGGATTTCTGGCCATTCCACTCCATAACGTCATCTGTAGCATTCCAGTGTAATGGTTGTCAGCATACTACAGAACCATTATAAATATAAGGACCAGTTTCAATACCATTTAGTATGTAAAGAGATGCACATTTATTTTTTTAGGTGGTTGGTAAATGAATAGTTATTTTATATACTGTACTGTAATGGGTTTCATGGACTGTACTGAAGAGGTTCAAACTGTATCTTCTCAGGCATTTGTAACTTCCATATACATAAATTAAAGTTACTGTTTATTATTATAAAAAGACACTTTTGTATAAGAAGACTGATGTATTTATGGCTGGATTACCTGAACTCTTTATGCAGAAAATCATCACATTCCCAACAGCAACACAAAATATGATTGTTTCCAGGTTTCTGAAATCCCCCACCCCCCCATCCCCCATGCACAGCCAAGCTGTGTAGAACTTGTCCTCACAGGAAGTGTAGCTGTTTCACCAACTTGCCAAGATCTAGGGGCTCATTGAGGTGGTGTTTTCATACAAATCTTCCTATAGAAGCTTGGTTTTAGATATTGTACTCTTTTAAGCACAGTATCCAATCAGCCAGCAAAAAAGAGTGGAACAAATACATCATTAATACTTCACAATTTGGTGCTAAAGTATTTGCCTTTGCATGCTTATGAGAATTATTCAGATGATTAGAAAGTAGTAAGATATTAAGATATAAATGTTTCATCAGGACCACTATACTGTTTAGTGTTTTTCCTTCACTCTTCCTCATTATACAGCAAATCTTTTGTGGTTTGGTCAGTCTTGTTTACCTGGTGGCTTTTTATACAGTTGCTGAGGGGTTAGGCTTATTATAATAATGGAAAAAAAATATGAATTTGTTTGCAACCGCAATCATATTTTTTCCTGGTACAAAAGTGATCCAAGGAGTGGTTGGGGTTTAATGCTTACATAATTCCACACAGGGATGAGTGAGGCTGGTCACTCTCATCTTAAATGTCAGGACCAACTTGCCTAGCCCTGGGCTTCTATGCTGCTCATGGGGAAAGACTGGATTACATGATGATGATGATGACAAAGGTGATGGAGGCAGTTTAGTTAGTTGTGGGTCAAAGCTGCATTCGCCCACCACTAAACGCTATGTAGTATGAGTACACATCTCATCCAGCCACTGGTGAGAAGTGTTGGGTGTTTGAGTACTCCACTTTTTTGGGAAGAAGCACAGCTGCCCCAAGGTGTCAGCAGAAATGAGAACTTTTGTACCACCCTGCTGTCCCAGGGAATTCTCCCAGGGGACAGATGCCATGAGAGTAAGAGGTGGTGGGAGCTCCATCAGTATGAAATATCTGAGTGCCTCTACACCCTCTGTAAAGGAGGGGAGTGGATTCCCCCCCCCTCCAAAGTAAAATCCCATTCACTCTCTCTTCAGTACTTTAATGGTGATGGTACCAATTTAGTAAGAGCCCTTGAGCCTGAGGTGAGGATACCCAGCTTTAATTTCATTGGTTCCACATCACCTGACTCTGCTAAGAATGCCATTGTATTCAGTGTTTAATGGTATAGAAACTTGCCATCCAATATGCTATCCTGTGTCGCTCAGTCAGTCTGGAGAGAGCAATCTTTTTGAAGAATTGACTTGAGGGTGGCTTTCTGGGTGACTTGGATACCACCACAATGGTGGAAGGAAGAACCGCTTCTGACCCACCTTGTGGGTTGCCTGTTGCTCTGGAATGAAAACTAAAATTATTCTCGGATCACACCTGTGGTGGCTGGAGTAGCAAAGCCAGAAGTTCCCTTAATGGTACCAAAATAGATTAACCTTAATTTAACAACTGGATGTACTGGAATTCAAGATGAAATGTCACTTTTTGAAGAAGTAAGTAATGGTAATACAGTATCAGGGTTTAAGGGTAAATTTGACTAGCACGGACTGGGTGCAGCAGAAACTTGGTTGCTTGATACGTTCTCCCAGGTTGCAAGACCAAGTGGGACATGACTGAAAGTTTTTTTCCATTCGCCTGTTTGAGGAACTGTACCCCTTTGATAACAGCAATTAAATTTTTCCATGCCTCTAGTTGTGCTTGTGAGACTTATTTTTGTGTTATTTCTGGGTGATACTGATTTCATTTCATATAGTTAATAGAGGCTCCAACATGCTTGCATGCATCTGCCTTGGTCACCTAATGGCAGCTCTCCACATTGCTCAGTTTCTGGCAGTCTCCCTCTTCAGTCTCTTTTTTCCCTGAGCTCATACTCAGTGACCTCGTCCCAGGTCTTTTTCCTTCTGCCTCTAGCAACCCTCGACATTCACACTTCTCACCTTCCGTTCCCAATTGTCATCCTCCATCCTCTCAACATGCCCAGACCATCTCAGTCTACCTCTGCTTATCACAACATCAACACACTCCAATCCCATCCCCCCCTCTCATCTCTTCAGTCGTAATCCTATCTCTCCCACGCCTCACATTCAGGGACAGGCTACACATCCATCTGATCATTGTCAGTAAATAGTAGCAACTATGACCAACCTCCGTCATTACTTTGGAAGCTGAAGACACCAACTGTATGGTAATGCCCTTCTTTGTGTGTGTGTGTGTGTATACATGTACTTTCCTGTACATTTCTTGTACTTGATTGGAGTAAATGGAAAATTGAATTTAATGGGACAGCACTAGTTCTGAGGTTTCTTTTGAAGTTAAGTTTCAGCCTGTATTGGCATTTTTGTGGTGGAAGAGTTGAGGGGTAGGATGGGACTGGAGTGTATTGTTGTTGTGATGAGGAGAGGTGGATTAAGGTGGTTTGGGCATGTGGAGAGGCTGGGGGACGATAATTGCAGAAAGTGAGAAGTGTTCTGTTGGGGGAAGGGTTGCGAGAGGTGGCCCAAAAGGGACCTGTGATGAGGTCATTGAGTGTGACCTCAGGGATAAAGGACTGAATAAAGAAGCTGCCAGAGATCGTGCAGCATAGAGAGCTGCATGTTGGAGCTTTCAAAAATGAAATGAAACAGTTATTATTATTCACTCTTTCATTCATCATCTAATACTATGTTGCCCCATGAGGAGTGTAGGAGCCTGGGGTTAGACAAGTTGGTCCTGACATTTAAGATGAAAGGGACCAGCCTAACTCATCCCTAAGTGGCAATACGTGAGCAGTAAACCCCAACCACCCTATGGATATAGGCCTGCACATTATTATCATTATCATTATTATTATTATTATTATTATTATTTTTATTATTATTATAATTATCATTATTTTTATTATTATTATTATTATCATTATTGTTTTAGTGTATTATTCATTTATTCATTTAATTACTTTTGCTTATGAGGACATTAAAATAGATCCTATCCCTGGATGAAGGTATGGGAGGATTAGAAGGATCTGGACAGACTTGATCCATTAGGTATGTTGTCTGGTCTGGAGCTTGCACTTAAACTCTGACCACCCATCCTTTCTGGTACTCAGGAGTTCTTTGTCCCCATCTTTTTTAGTACCCAGAGCCCTTTGACCCCACCCTTTCTGATGCCCACTGGCCTTTGGAATAGATATTTTCCTGTTTGGAGGAAGGAAACAAAAAAAAAAATTATGCACAGCATGGAGCTAAAGTTTCCTGACAATCCTCTGCCACCAGTGTGTCTTGCATTCCCTATTTTTCATTCCTTCTGAGGCAACAGTGTGTGTACTTTCCTCTCATATTCTTTTGTTGTATTTGTTGTAAGTTTTGTATTTTTAGCACATAAGTATAGTTCATATATCCACCTTTCATTGCCACAGTTTGCAGAGAACTGTCAGCAAACGTCTGCTCATGGCTATACTTATGATTCACAAAGTTCAGTATGATAGTGAATCTATTGAGGTTCAAGTATGTAATTGAACATAGCCTGTTTCAGTAAATTTGAGAGAGGATTACCATGTCTGCCACCTTGTAATAAAGGAACTGTTCACAGTGGAGTGTGTGATAGAACTTTAAGGTTGGCAGACACACCATGATGCATGTCAGGATATAACTGGATGTGATGGGTGGTAAAGCAGCTTCTAGCATATGAATGGCAGTCAAAACATTGTTACAAACATATGAGAGAATAATCAAAGTAAACTCTAGAGCACCCAAAATATAAACTTTCACAATTAACTTTTTGGTCAAGAAAGGAGAGATTTGTATTTTACTTACAACAGGTGATTTCTCAGCTCACAGAATCCCACCACAGACAAGGGATTGATATTTATAGACACTCCCTTACACAGTCCTCTTGCAGCCTCCATACTCAGTTTTCTTGTGCACAGCATGGTTGACAAGGAGCCTACACATGGAAATGTTGTGCACCCTAGGTGGAGGTAAGCAACTGCTACATCCACCTGGGAGCCAAACCTACTCATATTTCCCTGCATCTCTCCATGGGGAAGGACCCTTGGTGAGGTGCTGTCTACCACAAAGGGGCACCTGTTCACACAATGTGTGTACTGTACTTTACTGTAAATGTAGAATGGCCCGACAAAAGCATGTGCTTGCCTGTGATCAGTGGGTCTGCTCAGCTAGACAGAAGCAAACAACAACAACACCATCATGGCTTTTGCAGCACTGGTTAGTGTTTGCTTGTGCTGCTATATTTCCCAGTTCCATTTCACACTTCTTTCTTTAGTGGTCAGGTTGGGAGTGCGTGTCTCTACCAATCCTCATGATCTGGGTTCATTTCCAGTAAGGGGCAGATATTTAATAGGATGCAACAGTGTGTTTTTTCTAATGTCATTAAATGTTCTCACCCTTTCGAGGTTTCCTTCATGATATATTCAGACAACATCATTCACAAGTACTGTCACTTTGACAACAACAGTTAGCACATGCACTTCTCACATGACACTCCAGAACAGCCTTTAACACCTGTACCTGTGAATGAAGCATTGAGTGGAGGTGGACCACTTTTTCAGTGACAGAAAGTGGTGTTTCCTTGGATGTACAGATCATTACTTTTTAGGTCCAGTGTAACATGGCTTGAACATCTGTAGCAGATCTTCCTAACCATTTCAGGCAGGTGCAAGCTGTCTGGTGCAGTACGGTACATTCATACAGTGACAGATAACATGAACACGGGATTGGACACTCTGATTCCCTGATTTGCAGTAATGGCCCCAGGACCTAAAAATGATCCTTCGCATTCTGTCCTCATTATCTTGGCTTGTAGTCAACAGAAGTCAAATAAAAAACAAATGTATCTAACACAAATATTTCAATGAGAGCAATTGAATGTTGTTGTACAATACATGGTATGTCAACTCTTTTTCACACCTGTTAGCTTGCGCCGCTTATCGTCACTTTGTGACCTTCACACTTCACCATACTGAGGAGCATTCAAGCAAAAATAGACTTAATTTGAAAACACAGTTGGAAAAATTATTATCACGTAAGCTACACAGATTATTCAAGAAGTAGAATATCAACTGTTGGAGAATCTTTGTAAGTAATTTGATGAAAATGTTTGGTACTATTTTGTGCAATGTTTCTGCATCAACCTCCATGGCCCAGATTGGTGACTAGTCAGCAAGTCATTGATGTGGTGCACAGTAGATACACATTAAATACAGAGATTACTAAGAAATTACAAAAGACACAATTGACGCAAACCAGTTATAAAGTTAGCTTTCATGAGGTCTCATAGCCAAAGCTGCAAGTGTCCAGCCTTACTGGAGGAAAACCAATAGTGTAGGTCCTGAGCTGGGTGATGTAATAACTTTCTCTGACTTTCTCCACATCTGCATATTTTTCAGTCATAAATTTCAGGAACAGGCTTCGCTGATTAGGGCAGTGGTGATGAAAGTTTAGGCAAACTATTAATATCATGAACACATTGTGCCTTCAGTTACCAGCCTAACATGCTTCTCACCTAGTCCGCAGATACTCAAGGAGACAAAATTTGACTTATTGAGAAACAGAGACGGGACCCCACGAGCATAGCTCATTTCCTGTATATCACAATTAGGTAAATACAATTAGGTAAATACACGTGACTCATTATTATTATGCTTGATTGTATAAGTCGCAGTATCACTGTCTGGGACTTTGTAGGTGTACTGGTACAGTATTTGGTTACTGAGTGATTACCGGTACAGTATGCCGTTTATTTTAGTCAGCAATACCCAAGCAATTTTCTACCTCTGCCTCAATTACAGGCCTTGTCAGCTTCTCAAAGCATCCATTATTACATTCAGGCCCTATTTTACGCTGTGAGACATTTTCCCCAGTTTCATGACTGTTGAATTCCTTACAGAATTACATACCTTCACTTCGTCGACTTTCCTTTCTCATTCGGACATTCCTCGCTATTTTTCTTATGTTGGAAAGTTTCTGATACCACAACTTCTATCTCCTCATCTTCATCATGCAAAGACACATTGTTGCTGCCACTCATAATGCCTATTGTTGTCGTTAAGTCAGTAAATATTAGTAAAAACACTGGAAGATACACTCACTACTGTAAGCTTAGCCGCCAAACTGAATGTAGATTGTAAACATTCTTAATAGTGCATGGATGGAACACTGATTGTCTGCTGATCATAAAAACGTGGTGATTGGCTCCCGGATTCAGAGCTGCTTACTCAGTGGGGGAGGAATGGAGGATGTCAGAGGCCAGCCAGTGGGAGGGAGCATACTGATCAGAAGAGAGCTGCGCTCAGTGGGATTTTCAACCATAATGGTTGATTCATCCTCAGATCACATAGGGATGGGGGAAGACAATGCTATACTGCTCTGGGACCATTACTGCAGCAATGGGAGCGCAATTCTGGGAAGTGTCCAATCCAGTGTTTATGTTATGTTATCTCTGATAGTACATGCATTTTCTCTCACCAGTTGTTACAACTCCTCTCTCTGTTAACTTTCACATTACTGCTCAATAACATTAACAAAACTTTGAGCTATCAAGATTCTACATAGGTCTTTTTTATTGTTGGCAAGCAACTGCATGATATGTTACCGTCAGATCTTAAATATTCCATCACACACAGCATGATTCAGATTTCCATTAATCTTTTACTAACCTCTTGGATCATTCATATATTGTGAACAGCGTGGGGACATCAGATCATTCATATATTGTGAACAGCGTGGGGACATCAGATCATTCATATATTGTGAACAGCGTGGGGACATCAGATCATTCATATACTGTATTGTGAACAACGTGGGGACATCAGATCATTCATATATTGTGAACAGGGTGGGGACATTACACATAATCATCCTACTCCAACAGCACTGGCATTAAGCCACTCATTCAAATGTCTATCAGCCTTACACATGGATTGCTACCATTATAAAACTCCTTTAACAATATGATGCAGTTTCTTTCAACACCAAACCAATATTGTGTCTTCTGTCATTCCTCCAAGTTTACCTAGTCACTTGCTATTTCCACTCTGCCTTTAACTGTAGACACAGGAACCTCTCTTTTATTTCATTCTTGCTTAGGATCAACTTTTCAAGCTGGAGGGGTTAGCTGTTTGATTACAACCCCTTTGGTATGAGGAACCTTTCCTCAGTTGAACAGAATTACAGTATATAGTAGCAGTTAGAATAAACCAAAGGGGATGTCATGCAGGGTCCCTTTATTCAGCTTTGGAAAGGCTTTAAATATTAGAAGGGGGTTACTAAGGCTATATCTAACCCCTCCAGCCTGAAAGGTTTATCCTAAGTTGATAGAAGTTGTCAGAAATGGCAGGAATACAATGAAAAAGACATCCCCGGCCTCAAGGAGTTGCAAATATTTGATCCACACATCCCCAACCAGTTGAGAAACCACCCTGTTCATCACTCACCAAAATGGTTGTTTTCTTACCTTTTTTATCACTCAGCAGACTTATTCTATGATAAAGAATTTGTAGGGTTGTGAGAAGCAGACTGAAAAAGATATGGGACAAGGTCATAGAGTTTGACCTAAGGGACTGAATAGGGAGGCTGCCAGAGATTGAGCAGCATGAAAAGCTGCCAATAGGTAACCAAGACTGGTGCATGCAAGGGAGTTTGCTTTATAAATTATATGACGAAAGTATAGACTGAGGCATCATATAGATAATTATTCACAAGAAACCATATCTTTAGATCACCCCTGGGTCAAGGCAAATTAGTGGCATGCCTGCACCCTGTAAGAATATACTTGTGTTCTCCGTGGAACAGCTACAAAGCCAATATTGTCTTTTTCTAAGTTTGCTGGAATAGTGAAGTTTATTTTGTTTACTGCAGACTATGTACCTTTGTCTGAGTAGGGTTGAATTACTGAATTGTTGTAGATAATGTTAAGATGTTCTTGACAAAGTAGCTTGTATAACTAATACCCTCACTGTCAAAAAGACAGGTCAACCAAACAGAATTTTAGAAAACAGATGTGTATCTATTGTTAAACTAAAGGATTTGCTCTCTATATTTTTTTTGTATATAAATATCAGGAGATGGAAAATTTAGTACCCTTGCATATGCAGGTGATCACAGCCAAGGTGTTGCAACATGAAACCCAAGATACATTTTCCAGCTTTAGACATAGACTTAGCAGTCTGTTCTCTACAACTCAGCAGTCCTTCTATGTGTCACACTCCTTCCCATGTCACTACTTTGGCTTTAATACCCAGTGTCTGAATTGAATGCAGTACATAGCTAGGATTGTTTCGTTCAGAGATTGTTGTGGTCATATTAGTGGAGGTGTTTGTATGACATGGTTAGGTTTTGTGGGAGATCAGTAAGGTCAGCTTTAAGAAATTCACAATACTAAACTGTTTCCAGTCTCAGCCTGGGTTTGTACTTGCATCCATGAAAGCAGCAGACCACTTCTGTAGCCATTTGGAGGACTGCAGGTACTTCATGCTTCCTATTTCATATTGTGATTATATTAGTTGTTGTCCTGAATTATTGGTGCTATGATTCTGGTATATACTGTATATATTAACTCCCATGTACTTAGCTTTAGTCTTAAGAATTACTGTGTTGTTATCTGTTGAGCAAAGCATATGTAAGTGCAATATTCATGCTTTCTTTTTGCTCATTTGGAAAATCTATATTTAAACATTTTTTTTTTATGCCAGTGCTACCAAACTCACAGCAGAGTATACCATCCCTGCCCTTCCCCACCATCCAAGTGTGTCCTGCCCACTCTGCTCCTTCACAGTTTTTTTTCTTTTCCTAACTGAAATTCTGCCAGAAATTTGTACAGTAATTTTGCTGTCACCACTGCCAACACTTTTCACACATTGCCTTTGCACGGTGTATGTATCCTGCCCTTCTGCACCATACAATGCCATCCTGGTCATTCGTGCCCAAATCTCTGTACAGTACTTGCTTCACCCATTTTGTACTCACCCTTCCCTCCACTCAGTCAAATTTCATGAATTTTGGTCATCATCTACACTTTACCATCCAATGTACAATGCTGGTGCTGGAGAAGCATGCTTTCCCTTGATGCTGCTGATGCACTTGGCTAGAGGGCCTGACTGAATTCACAAATGTCCCTCAACTCCCTCTTCCTCTACCTTCCCCAAAAGAAGATGGTGGGCTGCAGTGTTAGTATCATGCAGTGCACTGGGTTCACATGCTGATGAGCCTGGAGTTGCTATAACATATATTACTACTACTACTATGTACAGTTTCCATCTTCACAGGATACTGTATTCAGCACCTCTCATGGCTCAGCACCCAGCACCATCCCACTCCATCCTGTTTAATTCTGGCCAGCTCATTCACATTTTGCTCTCAGTTGGATCTCTAGAAGACTTTATCTCCACTTTACTAAGTGACATGTAGTACAAGCTTTCCTGTATTCATAGGATATACAATGCCCATCATGTCCCAGTACCATTCCAATTTGTGTGAAAATGTGGCTTCCATCCAGGACCCAAACCTCCTCACTTTCGCTTGTGCCTCGTCAACCACAAAGGAACATCTGTTCAGTGCATGGTAGGCCTTGTAGTAGCGATTACTTGCCTGTAGTCAATGGGTCCGCTCAGTCAGACAGACTGGGATTGATCAACAACAACAACAACAACCATTCCAATTTACTATAGTTACTCCTTTCATCGCACCCCATCCACTTCTGTCCCTCTTGCTTTTTATTTTCTTGGAGAAAACTTTACCATCTCCTCCTTCCCTGCCCCACTATGCATCAGTCTCACAGTCCATCATGCCCACTCCTTCCAACCACCCAACCCAGTGTGTGACCCCTTCCACTCCTTTAATTTTGAGGAGAAATCTTTGATTTAAATCTTGCAGGTTCTTTGACAGCACTTTCCATCACAAGGTATACTTTCCCTGTCAGAGTCAACAGCCTAGCCCACCTAATCCTTCCTTTTTTTTTTTTTTTGCTATTCCTCCTCCATGCTATCCAACAGTAAGCTTAACATTTTTATCTTGAAAACCTTGTCAAGATTATGCTTGTGTTTTATACAGTAATTTCACATCTAGTGCTACACTTAGATCAGGGAAGAGTGTTGCATTGGGTATTACATTAGAGCACATGTTAAAAGAGTATTTCAATCAGAGCCCCCACCCACAATTCCTCATTTATCCCACACACACCACCATAACCACCGTAGCACCTTCTCACATTAAGCAAAGCCTTTTTTCAGAACACTCTTACTCCCTCTCTCTTGCTTTGTCACAACCACATCATATTCAATGATGTTTGTAGGAAGGGTTTGCCGAGAAGTAGGGACATGCAGGAGTGTGTGTGAGTGTAAACCCATATGACAATTTTTGTAGAAGACACAGTAAGATTGATCTGAAGGGTTGACAGGTTGTGCATCTATGTGTATCTTCCAGCTTCTGCCATCACCTCTACACCTTCATTCACAAGCACCGTCAGCTCACTTTCTTCGGCCTCCTCAGAGCCAGGATGTCGCCTTGCAGGGACAAGTTTACTGCAAAGTGATCATCACATTACATAGCTGATAGGGGCTTGGGTGCATTTTCACTCTGATGTAAAGACACGCAGCATTGGATGTCGATAGGTCATGCAGGAGACTAATCACTTTTTTTTTTTTTTTTTTTTTTTTAAATGTTGGACATGATTCGCATTGTACATTCATGTTTAGTGCAGTTAGACTGTACATGACTTCATAATCTTAACATAAATCAGTCTCAGTTTACCTGAATAGGTCTTATTTTAATTGACCAAACTGAACTTCTTTCTTTTCTCTCAACCAACTAGACTTAAGGTGGTTTGGATGAACCAGATATAATTGGCTCTGTCTGTCTGTCTGTTGTTAATCCTTTACTGCTCCATCAGAAGTTTCCTGGCTCAGAGCTAGGCCATTTAGTTCAGACAAATAACCCTTCGGCTCCAGTGTACCTTTCAGTAGGCATTTCCTGTAGCCTGCAATGCTCATTGAAGCTTGCCAGATTTTTCTAATTTTCTGTTTGCATAAAGTGAAGTGCATGTTTATTTTTAATGAGTGGCCAGACACAGGATGTCAGAGATTATATCTTGAGTGATGGTTGGTGGTGGATATTACTGTAATTGCCCACTTTGGAATTATTCAGCCAGAACATGATGTGATGGCCCGAAGCAGCTAAAGACAGGCACCTTGACATTGTCTGTGTGTGTGAGCAGGGACACCTAGAGTCTTCCAGTTTGTTTCACTTTCAAGAAAAAGATTAATTTACTTGGGCATGAAATTTTCTATTTGTTCTTGAAATAAATAGTCTTTTTTTCCAAGTATCCTTCACTTTGGATCTGAATAGATATAAAACATCCATAAATTATGTGAGTGGACTGGAATTGATGTGACTGGGTCAGAATGGATACAGAGAGCCAGAATAAGTTTAAAGGGATCTGAATTAACCACTGAATTAATTTGTTGGTCATCAGGTCATAGAGAAAAACACTGAATCATATATACAGTATTATTGTTCTACAGCCATGTTAGTACAGTGTAGGCACAGTCATGTACAAAAGTTATGTCCTCAATCCTGATTCACAGTCCACCCCTGAAGGTCTGATCAACTACTGAAAGTCCTAATGACAGTTACCAGAGAATGCTTCTCTCTCATATGTGCCAATTTAACTTCTTTCATTGACAGGGTTTATGAAAGCCTGGCTTGTTGACCTAACATGAATGATTATACACAGTAGACAAACAGTTTTGTTGCAGTGCAAGTAGTAGTGTCAGATGTAGTTAACTCATAGTGCAGTGACATTTTTTATTTTATTCTTGCTGTCTTCAAACGAATGATTTTTCATCACAGGAGAGACTTATCCAACTGGAGAGGTTAGCTACAGTCATCATTGGCCCACTCACTCATGAAGTCTTTCCTAAGTACCTTAAAATGATGTGTTTGGTAACCAGAGGGAAAAAAAAGTGTCCTTGGAATGAAGGGGTTAATGGAATATATTACACAGTAATAAAAAGTATGAGAAGAGAGAGAGAAAAGAAAGAGATGTTTCAAATACAGAAGCTGAAAACTGTATTATACTGGACCATTGTTTTGAAATAGTTTTTACCTTATTATTGTAAAGCTTAACTCCTTCTTTATGAGGTTGCCCTTATTATTGTTGCTACTGGACTATTATATGCAGCCTAGGAAACACCCACTATTGTGAAGGGATTAGAAACAGTCTCCATTAACCCCTTCATGACTGGTTTCTCCCATAAGCAGAATAAAGTTGTTTGGTGACAGCAGAAATAAAATATGCAAGGCATCATCATCATAGAGAATGCCCTTGTAAAGACAGTACAGTACATCCTTAATAATGTAACCATGAAAAATTATAGAACAAATACCAGTTAAAAGTTCCATTAGTACTGACACAGGTGTTATGCCAGTTTCTCCATGATAAAAGTACTAGAGTGGACAGGTTGTGATCATGTGGAACAAATCCCTTACGTATAATGAGGACTACCTTTACCGAAAGGGTTAATTTCAGAGTTGAGCCAAAATACTTTGTGTGTGTGTGTGTGTGTGTGTGTGTGTGTGTGTGTGTGTGTGTGTGT
>JAGKTI010017112.1:0-18790 GCA_018397915.1 Birgus latro | reverse complement strand
CTTTTCCTCAGCAACCTTGACAACTGTGGGTTTTGTCTTCTCTCCACCAATTTTGACCAATGCGGGTTTTGTCTTCTTTACACCACCAATCTTAACCAAGGCTGGTTTCTTTTTCCCATCGGTAATTTTAATCACTGCAGGTTTCGTCTTCTTAGCAACCTTGACAACTGTGGGTTTTGTCTTCTCTCCACCAATTTTGACCAATGTAGGCTTTGTCTTCTTTATACCACCAATTTTGACCACTGCTGGTTTCTTTTTCCCATCAGTAATCTTAATCACTGCAGGTTTCACCTTCTTTTCCCCAGAAACCTTGACAACTGTAGGTTTTGTCTTCTCTCCCCCAATTTTGACCAATGCAGGTTTTGTCTTCTTTCCTTCACTAATTTTTACCACAGCAGGTTTTGTTTTCTTTTCCTCAACAACTTTCACCAGTGCAGGTTTCCTTCTCACATCAGTAATTTTCACCAGTGCAGGTTTCGCTTCCCTTTTCTTAACAACTTTGACTAATACTGGTTTTGCCTTCCTTCTGTCCTGAATTCTGACCAAAGCTGGCTCCTTCGTTCGTCCACTAATTCTGATCACTGCTGGTTTTGCTTTCTCCTCAGTAACTTTGACCACTGCAGGCTGCTTTTCTTCAACAACTTTGACTATTCCTGGCTTTGTCTTCTCTCCCTTGACAATTCTGACCACTGTGGGTTTTGTCTTCTTCCCGCCACTAACTTCAATAACAGGTTTCTTCACGGCTGGGCATATTTTGTCCAAACGAACTTTCTTCACGTCTGACACTTTCCCAATTTTGACCACAGCAGGTTTGGACTCTTTGCCTCCAACAACTTTGACAACAGCTGGTTTCTTCCTTCCATCAGTAACTCTGACAACAGTAGGTTTCTTTCCATCAGTAACTTTGACAACAGCAGGTTTCTTTCCATCAGTAACTTTGACAACAGCAGGTTTCTTTTCCCCACTAACTTTGACAACAGCTGGCTTCTTTCCCCCAGTAACTTTGACAACAGCAGGTTTCTTTCCCTCAGTAACTTTGACAACAGCTGGTTTCTTCTTCCCAGCACTAACTTTGACAACTTTAGGTTTCTTTCCATCAGTAACTTTGACAACAGCAGGTTTCTTATCTGCACTAACCTTGATAATAGCTGGTTTCTTCTCTCCAGCACTAACTTTGACAACTTTAGGCTCCTTCCTTCCCTCAATAACTTTGACAACAGCTGGTTCCTTCTTTCCCTCAATAACTTTGACAACAGCTGGTTTCTTCTTTCCCTCAGTAACTCTGACAACAGCTGGCTTCTTCTTTCCCTCAATAACTTTGACAACAGCTGGCTTCTTCTTTCCCTCAATAACTTTGACAACAGCTGGCTTCTTCTTTCTCTCAATAACTTTGACAACAGCTGGTTTCTTTTCCCCAGCCTTAACTTTGACAACTTTAGGTTTCTTTCCCTTGGTAACTTTGACAACAGCTGGTTTCTTCTTTCCAGCAGTAACTTTGACAACTGCTGGTTTCTTTTCTTCGACCTTAACTTTGACAACTTTAGGTTTCTTTCCCTCAGTAACTTTGACAACAGCCGGTTTCTTTCCGGCACTGATTTTGACTTCACGCTTCTTCTTTTCACCACTAACTTTGACTTCAGGCTTCCCAATGACCTTTTCCACCTTCGCCTTTGTCTTCTCAACTTTGACTTTAGTAGCTTTTGACTTCTTTCCACCCACTTTGACCACTGAAGGTTTTGTCTTCTTTACATCAACTGTCTTAACTACAGACGGTTTTGTCTTCTTGGCCACTTTAACGATGGGTTTTGTCTTCACTTCAGCAACTTTGGCCACTGAAGGTTTCGTCTTCTTGGCTACTAAGGGTTTTGCCTTCTTTACTACTGAAGGTTTTGTCTTTACCACTAACGGTTTTGTCTTCTTATCGGCAACTTTGACCACTTTAGGTTCTGTCTTCTTGGCTATTAAGAGTTTTGTCTTCTTGGCTACTGAGGGTTTTGTCTTTATCTCAGCAACTTTGGCCACTTCAGGTTTTGTCTTCCTGACCACTAGGGGTTCAGTTTTGGCTACCACAGGCAATGTCTTCTTTCTCTCAGCAGTTTTGACCACTGAAGGTTTTGTCTTCTTTGCCAGTAAGGGTTTTGTCTTCTTAATTACTGAAGGTTTTGTCTTCTTGGCCGCAGGTAATTTCTCAACCTCAACAACTTTAATCACTGAAGGTATTGTCTTCTTGGCCCCTGAGGGTTCTGTCTTCTTGGCTACTACAGGTGCTGTCTTCACCGCAACAACCCTGACCGCTGCAGGTTCTGTCTTCTTGACCACTGAGGGTTTTGTCTTCTTAGTGACTACAGGTTTTGTCTTCTTGGTGACTATAGGTTTTGTCTTCTTGGTGACTACAGGTTTTGTCTTCTTAGTGACTACAAGTTTTGTCTTCTTGGTGACTGATGGTTTTGTCTTCTTGGTGACTGATGGTTTTGTCTTCTTGGTGACTACAGGTTTTGTCTTCTTGGTGATTGGTTTTGTCCTCTTGGTGACTGAGGGCTGGGTCTTGACGCTAGGAGCCTGAACGACTGCAGGTAATATTTTCTTCTTGATTGCCTTCGCAGGGGTGACTTCAACAGGAGTCGTCTTTCCTCTGTCCCCTTTCTCAACCAGTATAGAGGCTGACCCATACTGATCCACCTGGCCCTGGAGTCCCAAGATAACATTCTTATCATCCTTCCTGGCCATCTTATTCACCAACTCCTTTCCCTTCTTCTTCTTCACCACCTTTTTCTTCCTCTCAGAAGCATCAGCGACAGAGCTCTTCAAGTCAATGTCAACTTTTCGAGCCGTTGTTTGCGATTTCCCCTCAGCCCCTGGTATCCCCTCAGCGTCCGTGGGTTCCAGCATTTCATCGATCTTGCCCTTCGTGGCTACAGATCCTTCCAGATTGACGGTCATTTCCCTGTTCAGTTTCCGGGAGACTTGGGTAGATTCGTCAGGGTCTTGGTCAGTCTCTTCAACCTCATCAGATAACTGGAAAATTATCAAAATATCAGGATGCAGCGTCGTAGTCTCAGTGTCTTCGAAGAATTTTGTCTTCATTTGCGATTTAATCTACACTTTTTTTTTATGCAGAGAAGAAAGAACCAAAGAGTAGAAGAAAGAACCAAAGACTAGAAAAAAGAACCAAAGAGTAGAAGAAAAAACCAAAGAGTAGAAGAAAGAACCAAAGAGTAGAAGAAAGAACCAGAAAACTGTACGGTCACTCTTTCCAAAAAGCACTAAACAAAATACAGCCAAATGCAAGATTCACTCATTTCGAGATGCCTGTTGTGATTAAAAGACTGGAGGTTATAGGCAGGGGAAATACAGACTGGGATGGAGTGTTCTAGAATTGACCTGTTGCATATAGGAGTGAGTATCGTTTCCACTTGCAGTGTTAATAGTTACTGTCACCATCAACTCTCATGCTCATAACAACTCTAGTGCTTTAGTCCAGCTGTGTGAGTCACAGGAGCTTGAGCTTTAATAGTCACCATGTACCCTCTCATGGTGGGAACAACTCTAGTATTTTATTGCTGCTAACTGTAATCAAGTGAAATATTTACATCACCAACCTTTTCACCCTCGGATCTTTTCTCAGTGCCCCCTGGTGAATGAGTAACATGAGTATGAGTGTTAATAGTCACCATTTACCCTCTCATGGTGGGAACAACTCTAGTATTCTGTTGTCGCTAACTGGAATCAAGCGAAATACCTACACCACCAACCTTTTCACCCTCGGATCTTTTCTCAGCGCTCCCGGGTCCTGTGATGGACTGGGAGGCGGACCCGCGATGCTCCACCTCACCACCGAAGTCCAGGGTCACATTCTCATTGGTTTTGCTCTCCACTCTGATCACATCCTCCTTCCCGGCTCCCCTGTGCACCGTAACCACTCCCTCCACCTTAGACCCGTTGCTGATGGAGCCTTTCAAGTCGATGCTCACTTTCCTAGCGGACACTTCTGATCTTTCGCGGACTCCTGCGACCCCTCCACCATTTCTGAAGTTTAAAAATATATGTAATCGACGTGTGGAGTGCGCTGATGGTATAATATAGATACCACAATTTTTTTTTTCAAGGATACGGCCATTTAGCTCAATAAAGGTGCTCACTACGATACCTGGGTCCTACAAACTCATCGGTGAAGCCTTTGGTCGAGACGGAGCCTTCCAAATTAACAAAGGTTTTGCCGCTTATTTTTCTGGTGACTTGAGTAGCGTGTTCTGGGGCATGCTTGAAGGAGCCAGCCATCAGGTCGTCCACGTTATCAGACAACTGCAAAGTGACCCACGTATTAAGATGGGAAAACGAGTACTCACAGAACGCATACCTCCGCCCCGGCAGCACCCTTCGATCTTAACCTTGATTCTTCACCGAAATTTTATTCCGATAGTCGTCAAACATTGTTGAAAATCTGGTGCAATGCCATCAAAGTTTGTACATCACGCAGGCAAACTAGATAAGTTTTCACATTATGATAAAAAGAGACACAGAAACCAAAGCCAAGTATTCATATTATATTGGTAAAAGAGAGAAACCACGGCCAAGTTTTTACATTACCGTGAGTTGATGAGAAACAGACAAACAGGGAAAGCGAGATCAAGTGTTTAGATTATGTGGCTGAGAGGCAGGCAGACAGGGAAAGCGAGATGAAGTGTTTAGATAATGTTGATGAGAGACAGACAGGCAAATGAGACCCCAAACACAATCTCCTTCACGAAAATATAGCAGCGGCAGAAAAAGTCTTCGATTACTGCCGATAGACTGCTCACCCTACACACATCAGGTTTCCCAGCGACCAGTAAAATCGTCTCCGTCAGCCAAGGTAACACTAAAACGTTCCTCGAGATTTAAGAGTCAAGATAAAGGAAGGAATTACCCGCTACGCATAACCCCTGCTTTCTTCTTCGACCTCTTCATTCCTTTCAAACACACTTTAGCTTGGTGTTATTCATTTCTTCACCAGTTCCCTTCAGACTCATCCCATACGCAAATACGCCGCTGTGTGTGTGTGTGTTTTGTGTGTGTGTGTGTGTGGATTAATGAGGTCACAAGTCAAATCGCACAAACAATTTTTTTTATCCAATGTACACGTATTAATCAATAAGAGAATTTACACGGATATAAACCCGTATCTTGTATCTGTGTGTAGACCATCTTGCATTCTAGTGGCAATGCTGGTTTCTATATCTGTACTATACCTCACCCGAAACACCTGTAACTCACTATAATGAAACAGAAAACTAGAGTTGTTCCGAGTATGAGAGGGTTAAGGGTAACTATAATTGACACTCAAGCTCCCATACTTCCTCTCAGTTAAAGAAAATAGTCTATCATTATCACCTAACACATTCCATCTTGCAACTTACCCTACACGCTGATGTTGTGTTGTGCCTCTTGGTGGATGCTGTGGGCTTTCTAACATCCCTTCCTGCAACTAACACACACTCCTAACATCCTTTGCAACTAACATACTCTAACACATCCCTTGCAACTAACATAGGCCTACTCTAACATCCCCCGTAACACTCCTAACACATCCCATGCAACTAACACTAACACATCCCTTGCAACTAACACTCCTAGCACATCCCCTGCAACACTCCTAGCACATCCTTTGCAACTAACGTCCTTCTAACACATCCCATGCAACTAACATTCTTCTAACACATCCCTTGCAACACTCCTAGCACATCCTTTGCAACAAACACGCTTCTAACACATCCTTTGCAACCATATTCCAACTTACCTGATTCTTTGGATGTTGAATGTTTTGCTGTGCCTCCTGGTGAATGTTGTGTGCTCTCTCGCATCCCATCTTGCACAATGCTAAGGTGTTTGCCTGCCCGGATTCCTTGTACACTTTCTCACATGCTGTTGATAAAAGGTGAATTATTTATACCATTTCACTCAGTTCCTATAAATAATGTGTATCGATATAACTACTCAGAAAGGTCGGTAATAATAGTAGTAGTAGTAGTAGTAGTAGTAGTAGTAGTAGTAGTAGTAGTAGTAGTAGTAGTAGTAGTAGTAGTAGTAATTTAACTTGTCACTCAGTGTAGTGTCACGGGAAAGCAGCATTACATGAGGTGAGTGGGTGGTATACGCCCACACTGCTACTTACTGGTATAACAAGTACTAGCATTACATCAAGTGAGTGGATGGAATGCGCCCACACTGCTACTTACTGGTATAACATGTACTACGCAATACATCAAGTGAGTGGATGGTAAGCGCCCAATACTTACCGGTATAACAAGTACTACGCAATACATCAAGTGAGTGGATGGTAAGCGCCCAATACTTACTGGTATAACAGGTACTACGCATTCCCTCCAAAGGTCCACCATCCAAGAGGCTCCTCCACACTTCACACCCTTTTACACACGCCTGAAAAATTACCGATAAAAATAAAATTAACACTCTTTAGACTCCCATGAAGAAAATTAGGTGGACCCGTATCCTCGTAGGGTAAGAAGGCTCCCTAACACCTCTTCCTTAGCGATTATTTTCCAAACTAATTACTATCCTCTACTTTGCTTGTTTTCGGTATCGACAAAGACTGCATGAATAACACACAAGAATACAGTAACAGAGCAGAATCAGGAATAAATCGGTAAGGATGAGGTGTTAGTAAGCTTCCTGGACATGTTGGAATTATGGGCAACGAGCGTGCTGCTGCTGCTGCTCACCTCGCCTGCACTCTCCCTATCGTCACCTTTCCGTTACGACCTAGCTTATCTCGCATCTTTGCGACAAGTAACTGACGCTATCCACCGTCTTTCCCGGGAAGATCATCAATTCCAGGTATACGAAGGCTCTCGCTCTGCCACCTGGTATGCCACTGCTACAACCTATACACCTGTTGATGTACCCACCGGCACACCCAATCACCTTCTTGTCAAGCTTCGCCGGTTGCGTCTGGGATATCCATGTTACAACCAGATGACTGGTGGAAACCCGGAGCCGTGCCTTCATTGCTTCGGCATTAGTGCAACGCCTCTTTTACATTATATTCTTGACTGTCCCGCAACATATTGTCTTCGGCGTGGCCTTGGGGAGCAGCTTCTCAGGGATGACGACTATCGTTTGGCTGCAGAGACTATTGCTCCGGCACCTGCCTCTGTGATTTTGGGGGTTGTGGCTACCTACCCTCCCCCACGTTAACCTGTAGCCCTAAATCTTTGTACAGCTTTTCTCTGACGGGCTTTTGTTTTTGCCCGTGTCCTCCCAATGGGGAGGCAAATCTAAATCATCATCATCATCATCATCAGTAAGCTTCCTAATCCTACTCGAGTACCGCCCTAACACCTTTTCCTTAGAGACTTATTTTCCAAACTTATTACTATCCCTTGCTTTGCTTGTCTTTTCAGTATCGACACAGATTGCATGAGTCACGCAAGAATATAGCAACGGAGCAGAATCAGAAATAAATCGGTAAGGAAGAGGTATTGGTAAACTTCCTAACCCTAATATAATATCGCCCTAACGCTCTTCCTTTGCGATTTATTTTCCAAACTACTCTTTACTATACCCTGCTTTGCTTCTTCTGTCTTTTCAATGTCGACACAGATTGCATAACACACAAGAATATACTAACGAAGCAGAATCAGAAATAAATCGGTAAGGAAGAGGTGTTTGTAAGCTTCCACACCACAATAACATAAAAGAATATACGGTACTGACGGAGCAGAATCAGAAATAAATCGGTAAGGAAAAGGTGTTTGAAAGCTTCCACACCACAATAACACACAATAATATATTAACGGAGCAGAATCAGAAATAAATCGATAAGGAAGAGGTGTTTGAAAGCTTCCACACCACAATAACACACAATAATAAAGTAACGGTGCAGAATCAGAAATAAATCGGTAAGGAAGAGGTGTTTGAAAGCTTCCACACCACAATAACACACAATAATATAGTAACGGAGCAGAATCAGAAATAAATCGGTAAGGAAGGGGTGTTTGTAAGCTTCCTAAACGGCGTCATACTGGGCAGAAAACGGCTAAGGTTAAAATGTTTGCCGCTGTTGAGAGCTGAATAGGCCAAAGTCAATGGGATTCAACTTGCTAGGAGGTTTGTTACTGTGATAATAAGGACTCAAATAAGCAAAGTTAAATATAAGTTTTTCAAGTGTGTGTGTTTTTTTTTTTTTACTGTGAATGAAATATTTAATCAGTACAGGAGGTAAGTTTAAGTGAAAGCGGCTTGCATAAGTGGCTAACATGTAAGCCACTTTTGCCCAGTGACTCCCCTTAACTCTACAAGAATACCGCCTTTTCTCTTAGGCTCTTATGAAGGAAATTAACTCTTATGAAGGAAATTAGCTGAGGCTCTTATGAAGGTAATTAACTGTCTCTTATAAGGGAAATAATCTTAGGCTCTTATGGAAATTACCTCTTAGGCTCTTATGATGGAAAATAACTCTCTTATGAAGGAAATTAACACTCTTATGAAGGAAATTAACTCTTAGGCTCTTATGGAGGAAATTAATTCTGGGTTATCAATGTCTCTCCTGCATCATTTATTCACTCCTTCCTCCCACACACCCACACGACCTCACCAGCAGACTGAGCATTCCTAGCAACACACGAGCGCTTTTTACGGACCTCTGTATATCAGCACAGGATTTTTTTTTTTTTTTTTAACAGGCGTTATATATGTGTTAAAGCCTTAATTAACGCCTTGTATAGGAGTGGAAGCCTCCACGTGGTTGCACTGATTTTACCGGGCGGCTACTGACGACACGCACTTCAATATCCTTGAGTGAAGGATAGTCGACTGTAAAATGGAAACCTGGCTTGAATGGAGAGGATAGACAGCGAGACTAACGAGGAGAGTGTATGAAAGGTGGAGGGTGGGAGAGGGAGGGGGTAGGCCGAAGATGAGATGGAGGGTGGAGAGGTAGGCCGAGGATGAGATAGAAGGTGGAGAGATATGAGAGAGGGGGGTGTGAAGTGCGAGCAGGGCAGTAGGCGTTCGACAAGGCGACGTGGAAGCGATTTGTTTGTGGCCACCCCTTACGGGATTGAGGTGTCTGGCAATAGACCGATAGCTTGCAGTCCACTGGGTTCACATTTTGCATGAACATGGGGCTGCAACAATAGTAGTGTATTATTTATTTCACTCGAAAACAGAATTACAAGATTCTGATCCTTTTTTTTTTTTTTTTCGGTATTTTAGACACTTCTCTAGGGCATTTTCGCCGTAAATTACTGTACTTCTATTAAACTCTTGGTTATGGGTTGTCTTCAAGAGTAATATAAAAATAATTTGCGGCGAATATGCCATAGAAGAAATGTCAGAATTGCCTAAAGTACCGAAAAACGAATCATAATCTCGTAATTCTGTTTTTAGCTGAAACTATAATTTTACCAAATGTAACAATCTGGTCTATAGTATTTTTGGCTCAGTTTCCAGGACTAAGAGAGAGAGAGAGAGAGAGAGAAAGAGTGAGTTTGGCATGAAAGATGAGAACCAATTCAAAATATGCAACTGACTTCAATATCCTTCAGCTGTTGGTCCTCCCGGGTCATATGGCACATCTGCGAGCAAGTCAGTCCGCCAACATTTTCAAACTTGTTCTCCTGACCAAAAGTCTTCCCACAGGTGACAAGGAGGGCCATGAGAATTAGTGGCAGCCATGGTGGGGAAGAACCCGCCATGATGTTCGCAATAGTGCAGCTCAACCCTCCTCCTTTCGCGTCTGAATTTCGACTGACGTGATGCTCTTCCAGGTCTTCCTCTAGGTGATATTCCTCCGCAAAACTTCAAATTTCAAACCTTAGGCATGCATTTAGATACCCATGCTTCGGTAAACACCAGTAGATGCATGCGGAAGTATTTGTTTCTGCATTTAATTTGACTTCCTTCCACAAATAACATATCGAAAAGTCATTCAAGTGAGCTTCTTTGTAGGAACTAGTTTTCTTCTTCACAGTACCAAGCACCATGGCCCACAAATGCTGCTGACATTTATTTAAATCCATCTCGTCTACAGTATCCTTCATAGCTTTCTTCTTTATCCCCACACTATTTTGCTAGGCTCAGGAGATTCGTCAAACTGTTAAGGGTTTACTCTAAACTTATCCCCTGGGAAGGAAAGGGGGATGGGGGATAGGGGGGAAAAAACTTCCTCAATATCCTTGCTTGTCGTAAGAGGAGACTAATAGGTGCCTTTTTGCCTCCAGTCTTTCTTTCCCTACTGTCCTCATCTGTCCTACATCTCTTCCTTGACATCGTATTTCTTCCGACTTTTATTTCCCATGGCTTGGTGCTAATTCTTCCTTATTCCTTCCTTAAGTAAGGTTTTCAGTAACAAAGAGCGCTCTCCTAAGCTGAATAAAGTAGTATGGTAGTAGTAAGTGACAAAAATTATGTCCTCAGAATAAAATCGATAATGAAAAGTTGTCCAGCATCGGCGTCATGTAGCAGATTAACGGTTGCATGCAAATCGCGAAAGGGAGGCATCAAACAGACCCCCAGTATTTAAAGATTTCTAAAGTAAATGTCTACTCCAATCTACGAGTATGTTGCCGATGACATGACTCTAATGTGGGAATACAAACTAAACAAATCAAAAACTTGCTTTCCCTTTTCCAATTTGAATTTTTTAACTTTCAAACAAGAACGTCACTTATTTTCTTACTGCGGCAATGCATTATAGCTTTAAATCTTTGCCATGGCATTTCTTGACCAGCATCATACTCGAGTGTTAATTTATTATCACAACTCGAAGGGGAAATGTCAGCTTTTAGGTAAAAATCGTCTAATAGTGAAGTTATGGCCTTGTAAGTTCACCTGGACGTGAACCCAGTGAACTGCAGGCTAAATTTGTCTTCCACCACCACCATCGTCCTTTTGGGGGACAGGGAGGGACCTGAGGGATGTTCTGATAACCAGACAGTAGAGCATCATGGATATAATAAATTACTGGTGCCACCGCGTGAAGGCTGCCCTCTCCAGTGTGAGTAAACGAATTAATGACGGTTTTCCTTAACACTTTCTGCTCAAAAAGTCAGTCCTAGGAAGATAAAATTGGTGGTGGTGGCAGTCTAGTAGCAGTAGTAGTAGTAGTAGCAGTACTAGTACCAGTAATAGTGGTAGCAGTAGCAGCAGCAGCAGTACTAGTAGTAGTACTGGTAACGGTAATAGTAGTAGTATCCTAGTAGTAGTAATATACTAGTGGTACTACCAGTAACAGTAATAACAGTAGTATCCCAGGAGTAGTAGTGGTAACCTAGTAGGAGTAGCAGCAGCAGCAACTTGGTAGTAGTAGTAGTAGCACCGGTAATTCAGCAGTGGTAGTGTAACAGTACTATCAGCTGCAACAGCAGTAACTTAGTAGCAGTAGCAGCAGTAACAGTACCAGTAACTTTGGAGCAGTAGTAGTAATAGTACCCCCCTCTCTCATATACCTCTCCACCCCTCCATCTCATCCTCGGTCTGCAGATATAAGTTCTGATAGTCCTTGTTGTCTGACTGTAATAAGCAATAGAGGAGAAAATCCTTGATATGTCACAATCTTGATGAGTCAGTGAGGCTAAAGTACCATACACTAGAACTTATATTTTTTTCTGTGTGTAAGTGACAATAGTGTGAGATGGAGGGAGGGTTGCCTGATGGAAGAGTATGGAAAAATGGAGGCAATTCATTCATGGGCATCCCCTCCAAGGCCAAGGCATCAGGTTATAAATAAAGGGATAGTTTTAAAATCCACGCCAAAAAGTTTTCCTGTACAAATTGGGCCGAGGATGAGATGGAGGGATGGAGTGGAGAGGTATAGGAGAGAGTGGGTGTGGGCTGGAGGGAGGGCAGCAAAATGGCAGGGGACAGGGCAACATGGAGGCAATTTGTTTGTGGCCTTCCCTTACAGGATTAAAGCATCTGGCTATAAAGACAGAGATGATGATTAAACATACTGACGGCACTCTCGACAACTTGATCTTATAATACGGTAAGTGTTAAATACAATCAGTGTTACTTAAAGGTAATGCAAATCTAGTCAAACAATTGTGTAAAATATATTTCATTCCTACAAAAAATATAAGACGTCAAAGAAGTGAAATAAACACACATGCTGTATTAACAAGAGGAGTAATTTATGTTGCAATGGTTATGGGAAAAATGTATATATATATGCATGCTATACAGTACATAAAAGAAGTAAATCTATAAGGCAATGGTTACTGTATACTTAGACCTACGTTACACTGTGGCCCCTATATGGTATCAAATATATGCTGGGTATTAGTTGAGAATGAGTACAGAATATAAGTTGAGAATACAGAACAAGCTGGCACAAAAGTTGACCCACTTCACCTTTCCTACTGCTCACTTTCCTCTGCTGACTAATATACCTATACGAGAGGCTTGGTATGTTTCTCTCCTGACATTAAATGGGCTCTCCCTCCATGCTAAGGGAACTTTGTATGCGACATGAGTTTGGATTGTAATGCTGTATGATACTGAGACCTGGGCAGTAGAGGAAGAGGATATTCGCAGGCTCGTACATACAGAAATGGCAATGATTAGGTGGATGTGCAGTGCATACCTGAGAGGGAGGCCTGGGGGGACTATGTTTATGATGGAAGAGTTGAGAGGTAGGATGGGACTGGAGTGTATTGGTGTTGTGATGATGAGAGGCAGACTGAGATGGTTTGGGCATGTGGAGAGGGTGGGGGATGATAACTGGGTGCAGAAAGTGAGAAGTGTTAATGTTAGGGGTAGGGTTGCAAGAGGTAGACCAAAAAAGACTTGAGACGAGGTCGCTGAGTGTGACCTCAGTGATACAGGACTGAATAGGCAAGCTGCCAGAGATTGAGCAGCATGGAGAGCCGCTGTTAGGTGACCAAGGCTGACACATGCAAGCACGTTAGAGCCTTAAAAACCGAAGGAAGAAAAATGAATGAGATGCTTCTCTTTGATATGATGCACAAGGGATGAATGAGCTGGACAAGACCTAAGTGTGAAGAGGCAATGAAACAGTAAGCAAACCTGTCTTTTAACCTACCTTAGAGTAAAATTGTGTAGATGGCTATGTATGAGGTGAAGCCAGGATTCCAAGAGCTTCAGTAATGTGTGAATGAGTGTGTGTCCCATTTTACCGAGTCTGTTATTAAATGTTCTCCTATTTTTGTGCTTCTAGCGATGTTTCTGGGTCCTGATTCACCCCATTATTTTAGGTGGAAAGAATACAGGGAATAATGATGATGATGATACTGATGATGATAATAATAATAATAATAATAATGATAACAAGGGTGATGATGGTGATGATGGCGATGGTTAAAAGGCACTTGATGTTACGTATACACAGCACAACACCACATTAATAAGGCATAACATCTACAACTTTATCACAATATCCTCTCAATAAAGAAACAGGATTATCAAAATGCTAAAAAGTCAACCCAACATTACCCCTTTCAAACTCAGAAGGGATGGAGTAGGGATCTGAGGCTAGACTATACTCTCTTCACCTTAACTTGGCCCAGATTTTCGTCCTTTTGCAGCTTCTTTCATAGAGCTCAGAGGCAGAAAAGGACAATAAGCTCTACACACATTCCACAGCACTTCTTTGTGACTAGCATCATCTTCTAGCATTCAAGATCGAGACATGTCAAATTTAGGCCCTGTTAAAATAAAAATAGTAGAGTACAGTCCATCTGATAAAAACACCTCCCGCCATTCCTTGGACTTGAACCCTCCCACATTAAGTCTCCGAGGATGGACTTACACCAGCAGACTACCAAGACCCCTATGGGTTACTCAGCACAGAGGGGCCTTGTTCATCATTTACCACATCACACCAATGACATACTTATTTCA
Organism: Birgus latro; assembly: GCA_018397915.1. NCBI lineage: Eukaryota > Metazoa > Arthropoda > Malacostraca > Decapoda > Coenobitidae > Birgus > Birgus latro. Next base: position 4,930 of record JAGKTI010017112.1, on the reverse strand, counting down.
TGCTTGCTCCTGACATGAGGGAGGGGGAGGCCAAGGATGAGATGGAGGATGGAGTGGAGAGGTATGTGAGAGAGGGGTGTGTGAAAAGGAAGCAGGGCTGTGAAATGGCAGGGGGACAGGGCGACATGGAGGCGATTTGTTTGTGGCCACTCCTTGCGGGATTAACGCGTCTGGCAATAGATATTTAGACAGATAGATACTTACAACCAGGTATTCAAAAAGCCTAGTTATACCACAAGTCAGTATTGAAGTTAGAGGAGTGATTCCGTTCCATCAAATGAAAACTATCTATCTATACTCCGATGCCCTAATCCCGCAAAGGGTGGCCACAGACAAAACGCCTCCAAGTCGCTCAGTCACCCCCCATTTGACTGCTCTCCCCCCAACTCACTCCCCCCTGAAACAAACCAGGTGTATAAAGATAAAAGGAGAGTATCATTCGGCATAAAAGAGTCTCGTCCGCACTCCCCAGCGAAGCTTTGAACGCGGGTCTTCTCCAGGCACTTTGAACCTGTCCCAGTGCGCCTTGTAAAAGTGGTACAGGTTGACGGGATCTGGTCGTGAGGGGTAGGAAGGCATGTCACCTGAAAAGAAAGACATGAAACAGATATTCTTTATTCACCATCATCATCATCATTATCAGGACCTCCTTTCCCACCCTAGGGCAGGGTGAGGAGTAGCAATGTCCAGACAGCCCAATAATGCCGTGCATCCATTCACTCACCATTCAAGCCCCTGGAATGCTGGCTCTATCTGATACACGAAAAAACTTTCACCACATACTGTAGCTTCACATAAACGTATCCAATAGAGTCAATCCGAACGCTGTCATGTTAAAAAGGGGTGCCAAATCAATTAAGTGTCCATTTAAATGACGAGGTGAAAATGCATTGTGGTGTGGAAGTGGATGTGACAGAAAGCTTTAGGAGAAATACATTAAGGTGGTTTGGCCATGTGGCAAGGATGGAGGGAGATAGACTAAGGAGGAGAGTGTGAGTGAGGTGGATGGGGGAAAGGGAGGGTGAGACTGAGGATGAGATGGTGGGATGGAGTGGAGAGGTATATGAGAAGAGGGGTGTGTGCAAGCTGGAGGGGGGGGGGAGCAGTGAAATGGTGACAAGGAGGCGATTTGTTTGTGGCCACCCCTTGCCATAGATAGATAGATAGACAGGGAGTTATGATAGATAAAAAGTTCCATTTCCACCCATATACAGTATCTGAATTGCAAGGTTTCTCAAATTTATGCATACTTAAAAGGAAGAATGGCTGTAGTGTAAAGTACATACAGGTTCAGGGATCTGAGGACTGGTTATAATATATGCACTCCAGGCCTTGCTTTCTTATTGGGTACGAAAGCTCCCTAATACCTCTTCCTTAGTGATTTATTTTCCATACTATATCTTACTGCTTTCTCTCTCTCTCTCTTCAACACCAACATGGAGGGCAATACAAACACACAAAGGATTAATAAACTCTATGCAAAAATAAACTGGTAAAGAAAAGGTGTTAGGGAGCACCCTCAACAAATGGGAACACAGGCCCCAGGACATTAAAAGATAACGTACTTTTAATCTGCTCTCCTTTCTTTCCTTTTCTCGGTAATTTCTTCCTCCCTCCATCTGCCTCTCCGTCCCTCGTATCTTCATCCGATACACCACCTCCAGGACGTAAAACACCGGCTCCAATCCACCCATCCTCTCTATCCTGTGAGTGTCTGGGTGGCGGTTTCCCTGTCCCTCTCCTCCAGTCACTATCATCATCGTCCTCTCCTGGTTTTCCATGCTTCCTCGTTGGTAATTTCCCCTTCTCTCTCCTCCAGTAATCCTCCTCTCCTCCTCTTCCAGCTGGTAATTTCATCTTCTCCCTCCAATAACCATCCTCCTCCTCCTCCTCTCCTCTTCCATGGTTCCTTACTGGTAATTTCCCTTTTTTCCAATAACTATCCTCCTCCTCTTCCTCTCCTCCTCTTCTTGTTGGTAATTTCCCCTTCTCTCTCCAATAACAACTATCCTCCTCCTCTCCAGGTCTCCTATGCTTTCTTCCAGCCATTTCATCGTACTTTTGTTTATATTTTGCTTCACGAATCTTCTGGGAACAGCTGGAGTTTTGGCTGTCACCATCTGAATATCCACTCTCACCGGAATACTCGCCATCTTCCCACTTCGATGTCTGTGAGTCTGCAGTCTTCGAATATCTGTTGGCAAATTGTGGTTTAGCCGAGTAACATCATCATCATCATCATCATCATCGTGAAAATCAACAACCTGACAATCGGTGTTATTAGAGAGTACCATCATCACCATCATTACCCTCATCATCATTATAATTTAGTGGTAGGTGGTGGCGACCATCATCCACTCACTTGATATAGTGCTGCCTACTTCTTCCTTAGCCTTTATCATTCTTTTTCCCTCCTCTCTTCCTATTTCTCCCATCTTTCCTGTCACTTCTTATTGCTTTTCTTTCCTTTACAGGTGGCTTTACATTGAGTGACAAGCCAACTGGTTTCCTGTAAGCCAGGAAACCATTTACAACGCTGGGTGGTAACCATATAACCAAACCATACGTGCTCCCTACGTGTCAACAAGTGGGTTGGTGGAGGGTTAGTGCCCCTCCCTGTAAAACAAATAACTCAAAGTCAAATGGCCACCCCTTATGGGATTATGGTGTCTGGCAATAGATAGATAGATAGATCATTATAATCATCCTCCTGTGCCTGTTCTTCATCATAATCATCATAACTACCAATAACTTGACAATCTGTGTTATTGCAGGAAGATAAGTACGTCCTCCTCTTGTACATCATCATCATCATCATTCCCACCTAAATATGCACAGGCTCCAAAGTAAATAAATAAAGATATAAATAAATCCTGGAATAAAACTGAAAATCTCCAGCCATAAATTCTAAACTCCTTGTATGCACCTGACAAACTCTAGAACTGTCATCACCAACCAGTATTTCCCTCTGCCTATGGCCTCCAGTCTTCTAAATTCACTTTGTCTAGATATCATGAAAGGAGTGGATCTAAATTTTGACTTACTTTTTCTTTAAGAGGCAATTTTTGTGGGCTTCCAGATTTGCTTTTTTTATTCATTCATTCATTATCCAATCCTATGTCGCCCTACAGAGAAGCGTAGGAGCCCGGGGCTAGGCAAGTTGGTCCTGATATTTAAGATGAGAGTGACCAGCCTCACTCATCCCCGAATGGCATTACGTGAGCAATAAACCCCAATCACCCCGCGGATATAAACCTTCACTGGGTCAATCCGACTGAGAGCACCTCAATTACCCACTGAACCACCAGGTGCCATAATTTGGTTATATGGTTACCACCCAGCATAGTAAGTGGTTTCCTGGTGTACAGGAAACCATCTGTTTTTTTTTAACAGGAAAAAATATTTACATGTCCGGACCAACTTGCCTAGCCCCAGGTTCCTACGTTCCTCTATGGGGCGACATAGGATTGGATGATGGATGGGGGGGGAAGGATGAAGGTACTATCAAGTAGCCTAAGTCCTTTCTCTCTATGGTTGAGGTTAAGAGCAGAAGATATAGCCGTTCATGGCTATATTATCCTCAAAAGCTGAATGAAGCTGCCTGAAAACGACTGGGGTAATGTAAAAATGACATCCTTAGACTGACAGGGTTAAGAGTGAAAAGGAATGTTAAATACGGCTTCATTATCACCATCATTATTTCTGGTTTTTAGGAATGTTTTAAGGTAGTGCCATAGTTGTACCCCACGTTCAAATGAAATGTGAACCCAGTGGACTGCAGGATGAAGTTGCTCCCTCCCTGCACTCCATCTCTATCTATCTATTGCCAGCCACGTTAATCCCGTAAGAGGTGGCCACAAACAAACAGCCTCCATGTCGCCCTGTCCCCCGCCATTTCACTGCCCTGCTCCCAGCTCACACCCCCCCTCTCTCATATACCTCTCCACTCCCTCCCTCCATCTCATCATTGGCCTCCCCCTCCCTCCAACTCACTCACACACACCCTCCTTGTCAGGTTCTCACTCTCCATCCTCTCCACATGGGCAAACCACCTCAATGTGCTTTTCCTAATGCTTCCTATCATGTCCACATCCACACCACAATTGCTCCTCCACTATCCACCTTTTTGGGGGACTGGGAGGGAGTCGAGGGAGATTTGTATACCGAAGCATCACACCCATGCGGCTATATTCGTACCAGTAAATGAAGAACGTCAGACAGAATCAAATGACAGCACTTCACCTTGCTGTTCTATGTCAGCTGTCTAGTAACACCCCTAGATATGAGGTTCGCACACACATTACCTCACCCTCACTCTCCCTCTCCATCAACCTCTCCTGTAACTCACCCTTTTTGTCTATAGCTGAGGTCGACAAGTGGAGTGGAGGCGTCGGGTAAATGCTGGTGCTTCTTGCTGGTTTGGGGTTGGTGTGGGTGTCTGGGGTCTTGCTTGAGGTCGACTCTCTCTCTTCTCCATAGATCCTGGCTCAGTTTACGCAGGTCGTCCTTAATTAGCTTCAGGAGATCTGTGGAAAAAAAGTTATTAATTTACACACACACACACACACTAATTAATCCCATAAGGGGGGCCACAAACAAATCATCTCCACATCACCCCGTTCTCTGTCATTTGGTTGCCATCCCTCCACCCCACACTCCCCCTCTCTCTCATATACCTCTCCATTCCATCCCTCTACCACATCCTTAGTCTCCTTCTCCTCCTCTCCCCCTCCACCCAAGCCAGATGGTGAGAAAATTATAAAACACAGCCAGATGGTGAGAATAAGCTGAAATACACAGCCAGATGGTGTGAATAGAGTGAAATACACAGCCAGATGGTAAGAATAATATGAAATACACAGCCAGATGGTGTGAATGAAGTTAAATACACAGCCAGATGGTGGGAATATAATAAAACACACAGCCAGAT
>JAGKTI010017111.1:0-18790 GCA_018397915.1 Birgus latro | reverse complement strand
TTTTTTTTTTTTTTTTTACAAAGTACAGCTTCAGTATCAGTAACTAGGACAAAGACTAGTGGTGATGCCGACATTCCTATAGCAATTTAAAAAGAAACCCTAGAACATTTTACAGGTAGACTTTGCATAAAACAATATAAAACCTCTAGTGAGCGAAAATATGTAGGTGTGGGTGAGACAGGAAAAATTGACAGTGCACCGGAAGGTATGTTGTTCTCTTCAGTCCATCATGAGGAAGAATATAACAGTAAACATCTGTAAAAAAAAAAAAAAAAAAGCATGGAAAGCTTATTTTTTAGGTACAGGCAGGGGAAGCGAGTGTTTATTTCTCACTTAGGTAAAACTATGCAGCGCTCGGAGGAGTATTCTACCTTTGTCCTCCATTTACTTGAAAACTATTGGACTTATTGATTTCCTGTAAGGACCATGATAAAGATCAGTGGATTCTACGTACGTACAGTACATAAATATGTAATTTATATAATGAAAAGTCGTTATGCAGGCGGAAATATAAAGGTTATTGTCCATGGATGACGAAAGTGCCCAGCGGCCGTGAGTACCCTGTAGTTTTTTGCGATTTGCTCAGAAGCTAAGAGGTGTATCAAAGCGGGGACCATGAGAAAGCTCATGAAATTCTACAAAAGATTATATAATAAAAACATAAGGTATGTAAGAAAACTTTTGCGGTAGAGCTCCCTGAACAATTTTTTTTATGGCTTTTAGTTTTTGGCTATTTTCACAGAAACTGCAGATCGTATCACAACCAGACACATCTCATTAGAAAGCTAATGAAATTCTCTATCAAAACTTCTAATAACATTTTTTGTATGATGGAAAATATTCGAACGACGATGTTGGGAAGTGAGATCAACATTACGAAATGTTTATTCACAGCGGCCTAATGTACTTTTATTCGTGTGTGTGTGTGTGTGTTTTGGCTTATCAGCCAGAACAAACATCGGCGAATAAGATGATGTGGGTTTCATGGAAATATATAGAGGTTTGGGTGGCGAAAATAAGGCGAGAATACGTGTTATTTGCGTCGCGCTGGTGGCCTGGCAGGGCGCGTGGGTAAAATCATGAGCCATGAAACTTACTCAAACTTACCGTGCGCAAAAGGGTTAAGAAAACGAGTGCTCAGTGAGGGCTTGGGAGTGTGTACACCACAGAAAATGGAGCAGACAGGAGAAGTAAGGGTAGGGGAGAGAGGGGAAGAGGGACAGATAGGCCACATGACATCACGCCACCTGCGCACGGTTAGAGTGGTGACTATGATGCCAGACGCGGTGGGTTGGCTTGGTGGTGGTGATGCTGGTGGTTAGGAGTGTGATTGGTGGGGGTGACTGTTATGCTACGTATTTGTGGGTCGGTTTCTCGCCCTCAGATACGCAGGCTACAACGGGTCCCTATTCTAGACCGGGTCGGTAACTCTAAAGAGTAGGACTGGACACAGAAACAAGGCAGTAAGTATTACACACTCATGTATTCCGGATATCTTCCCAAGGACAATAGTACATCAACAAATATATTACAAACTGGGTTGGTCGGGGATGGGTTAACATTTAACACAAGTGGAGTCTGTCACTATACCGACTGGTAGAAGTATGGTACTATTTACCCAACACTTATGGCACATACAATACACTTATAATTTAAGACACAGGAATGAATCTACTATAATTTCCCAAACCCATATAGCACTGGACGGCACTGTATATGAGTTACGTTAACACCTGTGTCAGACACCTGTTGGCAGGAAGTCTATCTCAGGTAGAGTCTGCCCGTAGTGATCACTGGCAGGGGGACTGCGATATTCTGGCATACCCTGACTAACGTGCCCGGACGCAGGGGTGGGTGGAAAGTTAATGCACAAAGGGGAGGCACAATGGAAATAACATGTACTCCTTCTGTGGGTCACTGAGGTGTTTCACTCGTGTGCCTGTGGGTTGGGGAGGGAGAGTGTAAATAACAAGGGAATGGCACAACTGACACAATATTAATATTCTCCTGGTCACAAAGGCATTTCGTTCACTGGGGGGGACGCGGGACTCTACTCGTGATATAAGTCAGGCCACGGTTAGCTATCAGGCTCGTCCAGTCTTATACTCTGGGTTCCTGGTCACTTGACTTGAGAATACACTGTAGGGGATCACTCGTATGGTATAAGTTAATGCACACAAATATCTGGGTCGAAAGAGCACACACATATGTAAAGTCCACTCACTTTGTTACCACTGGTGGGCCCAAGGTTGATTCCTCCATCCGGAGGAAGGGCAGAGTGGCGCACCCCTGGACAGGGTCCCACACGTAGTCGTGGGACTAGGGGCTTGGCCCGTAGAGAGCCAGAAGACGGGCCTGTCATCGAGTCTGGGAGAGACTCAGGGAGGCCTCGCCCGCAGGTAAGTCGCGCCCTGGTGTTCAGGGCAACTGAGGACCCAGGGCACTGGAACCCGGGGCGGCTGGACTGCGGCAATGGCTAGAGGGCAGCGGTGCCGACAGGGTCGTCACATGGGAACCTCGGGCCGGGGGAGTAGTAGACAGGACCCGACGTCGGCTGCGGGGTCTTCACGGACTCTGCTTTGGCCGCTGTTCACCCTGGTAGAGTTGCAGGGAACCAAGGCCTCGGGTGAGGCCTTGCCACGGCTCGGGGGAGGGGTCCTCTCTGGCTGCAGGTCCTCCTGTAGGAGAGAAGCGGACTGTGGCCTGCTTTACATCTGACCCGACGTGACTAGTGGCCAACGTCGTGGTAGCGCAGGGGACATCAGCTTCAATGCGGCTAGTGGCCTGCTCTGCCTCTGGCCTGACGTGACTAGTGGCCGACATCGTAGGGGCGCAGGGGGTTGTAGCTCTGGTATGGCTAATAGCCCGTACCGGGGAGCTGAGAGGACTAGTAGCAGAGGGACGGACTGTGGCCGATCCTGCCTCGTACCCAGTACGGCTTATGGCCAATACTGTGGCGCCACTCTGGGGGAAACGACTACAGGAGTCGGACGACTTATGGCCTGTCCTGCCCGGCCGACACGCGTCCGTGCCGCAGCCCTGTAGCGTGGATGCAACTGGGGAACGGACTGTGGCCGGTTTTGCCCCATACCTGGTATGACTGTTGCCAATACCATGGCGTTGCGTGGAGTTGTAAACTCCACCCCTTACCTGGCGAGTGGAATTTCGGCCGGAGACTAGGTGCCGGTGACTGCTACCTTTCCGGGTCATCACCTGGGAGCAAGAGGGGCGTCGGGAAGTGATACAGGTGCGCCGTTCCTGTTCCCAGCCGCCGCTCTGTCAGCGGCGGTCCCCCGATTGTACTGGGTGGTTTGGGGGTGCTGGTGTTGTCTGCTCCGGCCGTCGTGTCGTCTGTAGCTCCAACCCCTAACTCCTGTATTTCAGTGACAGTGATGGTTAGAAGGACTCTTGTTGCGATAGTGGTGATAGGGGGTCAGAAGGGTGGTGGTTGTAGTCCGGCAGCAGAATGGAGTTTTGGGCTGAAGTGGGATTTGCAGTACATACATTTTATTGTTTTTCTAGTAGGTGGGAGCCTCTAGACCTGAAAACCACTTGATGCCAGTTTGGCATATTTTGGCAGTTTTTTTTTTTACAGGCAAAATTCAAAATGGGTCCTATCCTACACCATCGAAATCTAAAAACGTCAGTATCTTTATTAATAATTGGTCTGTCAACCCAAATTTGGTGGCAAAATGTACATTTTTTCAGTCAAAGAATCCAAATCCACCACTAAATTTATGACTGGTGGATTAAAAATGCATTAATTTGAAAATTATTTGAAATTAAGGGGCTTTGAGACCCTATTTTTTCTTGAAACCATACGTTTTCTTCATATAAATTATTTCCAAATCCTATTTCAGCATGAATTATTACTCAGATAATGGTCGCAGTCCTACCAATGGACAATTAGACGTTTTATGCTTTTAGTCTTATTTCGCTTACAGCTTCCAGATGCATGATGCCATTTCTTTCAGCATTGCTATTTGAATATCCTATATGTGCATGCTTTGTAGTGGTAGTGGTATTGTTTTAGATGCATGTTTCCATCTGTTTTCAGTTTAGGTGAATATGGCAACAAGCAGTTCAAATCAACAGAATAGCTGCATACTCCTGAACTACATGAAGGAAGGCCTCTGTGAAGTTTCTACTGCTTGGCGTATATCCCTAGTCGCATCTAGCAAGCAGCGTGGGGACACATTACATAGTGACTATAACCTGAAAGATACTGATACCTCTGAACTTTTTATTCATAGAACATGTGCATCAACATACACTTCTAAAGCACATATAAAAAGACACATTTCGCACCAGAGAATACCAGAATAGTTTCAAGGACCACTGTTTCTTTTGTGGGGGCACAGTGGTTCAGAGGTAGAGCATCGAGCTCGGGACCGGGGGGTCGCGAGTTTGATCCGTGCCGGGGACTGCCGTGCCGGGAGGGGTAGCGCCCTCCTGTTACCTAGCGGGGCTATATGATCTCATTGTAAGGTCTAGCTCGGGGGATTCTTTAATCCCTTTTTGTTTCATTTGTGGCGAAGTATGTTCTCTAGAACCAGATCCAAAACATCCTGATAGGTGGAAAAGAGTCGTGCAGTGTGTACTGCTGATTGTGGCCCAAATCAACAAGCTTTCAAAGATGTTATTCTACAGGCATGTGATTTGTGTGATGTTGATTTGGCTCATCAGGTATGCATTTGGTTGGAAGGTGTCCTAAGTGGTTTGCATGCGGCGGATGCTATGTACCATAAAAATTGCATGGACGAAGTCCAAGGTAGGCATAACACTGAGAGTACTGCAGTAGAAAGAAATCTAGAGCCTGATGATGAAGCTTTTCTGACCTTGGTTGATATCATGAACAATGACCAATCTCGTATTTGGAACTCTGTGGAACTTGAAGAATCATAAAGACAATACAGTGTTACATCATTGACGTGGAAGCAGTTGATGAATAAACTGAACACTATAGGAATGATATTCCAATACTATCTACTAGAGGCATGGCAAGTATTTTGACACTGAGAAGTAGAGCATCCACATTTATGAAGTTAGTATGTATTGATGAGGAGGCTTATGATGCAGCAAGTATAACGTTAAAGCCATCTGTGAAGGGATTCATAATTAATTTTGTCATTATATTCAGCACTTGTGTTGGCGCATGGTAACCATTCTTTATCACATGCATTCAGTCAAGTAAAGTATATTTATAAAACACCAGGGAAACGTCTTAAACCCAGGGACCCGTCCAATGTTTTGTCGGGGAAACGACTACCCGTCCGACGACGTCATTGTTAGGTGAAGCAAATGATTCTAAAGGAAGTTTAACCTAATCAGCTCTTGTTGTGCCCAAGAGTAATGAGTCTTTACCCTGATCGTCCAGTAAATAAGAACACATGTGTAAAAGATCAGGGAAGCGTCCATATCTTGACAGGGAAACTTTAGTAGGTAATACTGAGTTTTTACTTATGTAAAACTTCATTGAGAACATTGCTGTAACCAGCAGTAATAAAATATTTACCATTTCCTTTCAGTAAAACAAAATACATGTGTAAAATAACGAACAAACGTCTTGAGATGGAACAAACCAAAGTATAACGACGGTAGGTCGGTGACAAAAATGACAATTTTGGAGACGACATACTACCAAGAAATTCAAATTTCACTCTGCACTCAACACTGAGAAAATTGTAGTACTTCCTACTTGTGATGTTAGTAACAAAATTTTTATTGGTCATTCACTCTATTTAAATAATTCATTGTTTTGCTCATCATGATTTTGCTACGCACTGCTTTTCATCCAACCGTACTGCACTTAGGACTTTTGTACTTTACTTTGCTGAATGGAGCGCTAAGCAGTATCGATGGTAGCACTTAAGTAGTCCACTCAGTAAAGTACTCCAGGCTGGGACTTAAGCAGAAGTCAAACCTAAATACTTAGTAATTTCGTAGGTACGGGCCCTGGCCAACAGCTAAACCACCAAAACTTGATGCCCTATCTTCGGACGTTATGGAAGAAGCTGCAAGATTCTATGGTACTTATTATGGATCAAAGGAAACTGGTAATATGTCAGCTATACGGTATGATGTCTGGAAGACAAAGATGGTTAATACAAAGTTGAACTCAGCATCTGAACTTAGAGCACTTCCCCCGACTACCGAGGTATTCAAGGAGAAGTCCTCCGAGCCCACCTTCATTGTGCATTATGGCGAGCTGTTCTAGATCCTGAGCCACCAAAGCTTGATCCCACATGTTATGGATGGACACGAGAGGTTACTCCAGGTATGTTGCTGCCTAAAACCCTTCTACCAGATGTCCTACCAGCCCCACTTAATGTGCTGAAAACGATACGTTTGGATGTAGCTCAAACACTCCATGTTCCACCAGCAGGTGTAGCTTTCAGCTGCCAGGATCTCTTGTTCTATGTTTTGTGAATGCCATACATCACTCAACTTTTGGATGAAAAGGATGATAAGTTTGATTAGTTCGAACGCCTATTTATGAAAACGTTGCTGTTTGTGTGAACTAGATAAGACGATGTCATATAGGTTTTTTTCATGGAAATGTCTATTTTGTAAAGGTAAAATTTACAAATTATTTTTTTTTGTCAGAAGAAATCAGTAATTGAATCTAAGGTAAGAACTTGAATATTGAGGAACAAAGGAAAAAATATACTCTGATTTTTAAGTATTTGCCAGATATAGCATTTGGAATCCACCAGACATAGATTTAGCGGTGTACTTGAAGTCTTTGACCTAAAAAATGAACATCCTGACACCAAATTTAGCTTCACAGACCAAGTATTAACAAATCTATTGACGTTTTAAGATTTCGATTGCGTAGGATAGGACCCATTTTGAATTTTGCCTGTAAAAAAAGTTGCCCAAATATGCCAAAGTGGCATCAAGTGGTTTTGAGGTGTAGAGGCTCCCACCTACCAGAAAAAGCAATGAAATGTATGTACTCCAAATCTTACGTCAACCTTCTGCTGCCAGACTAGTGTTGGTGGTGGCGGTGATGGTGTTAGAAGGGTGATTGTTGGTGGTGTGGTGACAGAGGTGGTTGTAACGGTAATGATCGTGGTTGTGGCAGTGAAGTGTGGTAGAGGAGGGTGATTGGCGACTGGTGATCATTGTTGGTACAGTAGTGGTTAGGAGGGTAGTTGGTAATAGTGATGGCTGGTAATGATAGTGATGGTTAGGAGGGTGGTTGGTGATAGTGATGGTTGGTAATGATAGTGAAGGTTTGGAGGGAAGTTGGTGTTGGTGAGTGTGGTGCTGATAATTTTAGGTGGGTGGTGGTCGTGGTGCGGGTGGTGAGTAGTGGTGATAGTTGTTTGATAGATGATGATGGGGAGTGTGGGGGATGGGAAGACTAGTGGTGTGGGAGAATTGGGTAGAGGAGAGATGGAAGTAGTGAAAATGTAGTAGAAGATAGATGATGGGGAAGATGGTAGATGGTGGGAGGGTGGGGAATTGGAGAGATGTGGAGGGGTGGTAGAAGAGATGTATGAATAATGGCAGTGTGGAAGAGCGGGAGGAGGTGGGAATAATGGAAAAGGCGGAGAGAAGGATGAGACGTAGAACTGGATGGACTAGGTGTGGAAGGAAAGGAGGATAGTGGATGCAGCAGGTTGGTAATGGTGACGGGGAAAAGAGTGGGGATATGGTTGGAGGGAAGGTAAATGAGAGGATATTGAGGGAGGCATGAGTGGATATGCGGCCCGTCACGCTTAGAACCTCCCTACCACCGCACTACCACCAAACAAGGCTTACCACACATTCTCCATCATGGCCGCTACATCCCCACCACCAACTATTTCCCTCGTATCTCTCTCCCGCCTTCCCCTCTCCGGTAAATATGTATACGCACAGACGCACGCATACATATTGAGTGCGCGGGCGTGTGTAGCGTAGTAACAGCGCCCCGGTATAAAGCAACGACAGCCATACCGTAATGAACAAATCCCACTTGCGTCCGCCAGATGGGAAATATTTCCGTTTTCGTTGAGACAGCGCTCTTGACTCCAGCTCTTCCCTCCTGTCCCCCTTCCCACCATCCACTCTCTTCCCACCCTCCCTCCCTCCGTACCTCTTTTCCTCTCTTGGCGGTGAGAGTGAGTAATATATCTCTTTGTTCATGTAAGCAACAGTCACCTATACTTGTGTCACGGGAAGGGGATGATAGTTTGACAGAAGAGCAACACCGCCAGGCCGCTCTTCCTACGCCTTTCTTCATCAAAACCATCACCATTGTCTACCAGAGCGCCTGTCATCATTCTTTTTCCGCCCGTTTCTTTTTGCATCGCCTCATTTCCCCGCCCGAGTACCCAAGCCAAGCCTCGCACCACCACCACCACACTACCTTCTCCGCCCCTCCCCCCGGCCCCACCAAATACAAGTACACGATAACTGCAGGGAAGGAGAGAGTTGCTGGCTGATCGTTTTTATACAAGTGTCTTGCTCTAAAGCGTCTCACAATGCTCCTCGCATCATAAATATCGTATTAAAATACACTTGTTCTCACCCTTAGCTACGGTGGGAAAACTCTGTATTGAACCCGTGTTTAGAGTCGCTACAGCAATGGGAGTAAATTTTAGAGGAAGTTGGTTACACGAGCACGGGCGGATGGCTGCGAAAACCTTCAATCAATTCACCGTTTTTATACAGCGAGCTTCTGAACAAAGATATGCGTCACTCTGCCTCGATTCGTTTCTTTTCGTCCGTTCCAAAATGGTTCGGACAGCATCGTCACCGCGCAGATTGAGGTAATACCTCAGAAGCGGCAATGAACAGATGCAAAGGATAGGCCACGCTAGGGAAAAAATACCCTCCAAATGCGGAACGCCAACGCCAAATAAGTTCGCCATGTTTGAGGGAAAGGGAGCGGGGTGTTAGAGTTCATTGTGTCACCATATCATCATATTCATTGCATACAAACACCAATTACATCCATCACCCTCTACCCCTCAACCACAGCCTTATCCATGCATCCCATAGCGATTCCCCTACATGCAGCGGCTCCGGAGGTGTAAATAGCGTTTGTACACCAAGAAACACATCTGTAGAGAGGCTAAATGAATGTGAAAAAGAGCAGAGCTGGTTGGAAGCCCTGTGACGTCACGCTGCCGTCCTGTGTGTGTGCGAGAGCGCTCAAGTCCGAACAGTTTTCTCCGCGGGTAGCAGGTACGGCCCATATCTCCCCACATTTTCACTCGAAAACACCATTAATCAGGCGAATCCCGATTCCTTACCCATCCAAGAAGCTGCATCACCACCCCGGCAGCCAGGTAGGTGGGATTATGTAGATTGGGACTGTTTGAGGAGGGACATAAATTAGTGACGTGTGTTGCCTTGTTAAGCCTAAGCGCCAGACATACTCCCTCCCTCCCGACCAAGTCTTTGTCGAGTTAAGGTGCAGCAACCCAGCCAACTCACCCCAATCCCACCGCCCGCCCACCTCTTCTACCCGTGTTTTCCTTCTCACTCGCCCTATCCCGGCTTCAAATCACACCAGCGGATCTTGGTGACTAGTTTACAGCATCCTGCACCTATGACTGCGAGGTGGTAATGTGTGCAGTCTGTAATTCGTCTTACAATTATCGACTGCGGAGTTGGAAGTGGGTGTATCACTGCTTACTTCACTCCTTTTTAGTTTTCAGTTTTCACACTGGCTTTTGGTGGGTTCTTATTTTCGCGATTAGTCTCGTGAACTACACGTGCTGAGTCGGCCTTGACATTGAACTGGAGAATGAATATTTAGCGAGAAGTTAATTTCGCAGTGAGGCTACTGCTTCGGAACCGAAGCTAGACAGGCGAGGTGGGATTTTGGAGCTTTTTTGTATATAAATATATATATATTACCTTCTTATCCTTCTAGATATGCATGTGAAAATTTAATACCACAAAAAAAAAAAATGGCCGAGGTGGGTGGGCGTGTACAGTTTCATTCATGATCACCTCGCAGCAAGGTGTGTTCTATGGGCGCTCCCTCCTTTTTTTCTTCTTTTCTCCCATACACATGGCATCTTGCATTACTTGTTAATTCGTTTGTGTTAACTGATGACCGGAGTACCCAATTAATAATGATAAACATCATCCGTTTAATTATCCGTTTTGGCGTGCATTGGAATTGGAACAAATCGAACCGTGACAGAAATGAGGTTTGCCGGAAATTTGCAACACGTGCAGGCAAGGAATAACAGCCGCTAACATTCACATATTATTGTCATATGTAAATTAGCGTTATTGCATAAGTAATAAGGTGTAATTGCACCTCATGTTATCTTAATAATAACTGATGGGCCTTTTCAATAGCTGCGACATTAACGAATGTAATTATATAGCTTTTCGTTGTATATGTCGTAGAAATTTTCTATTGTAAAGCAGATTTTTTATGTACTCCCAAGACCTCTTTATATCGAGCAGACACCAAATTGTACTCATTTGGGAGGATTTTTAAATAGGTAGTCAGCGAAATATCACGGTACAGTTACACATCAGTTTCATTATAATTGCATAGACACGAGTTACCCCCTACAGCCCCGTTAATGTGAAGCCTGGCACCTCCCCGACCCCGGTAAATCGAACAGCTGCTCTCTACTCTTTTCCGTCCCTCTCTGTGCGCTCTCAGTACACCATTTGTTTCGACATATCAGTTATTTACACTATTGCTCAACTGGTACTTTATTCTTAACACTCTTACGACGACGCACCATGTATTTTATGAATCCTTTCATCACGATGGAGTACTCTACCATTCTTCTTTACGTATTATTGCTGTAGTTTACTAATATTTCCACTACAATGCATTGTTATTTTTTGAACCCCTTCACTATGATAACGTACTCTAGTGTTTGCCGTAATGCTAAAAATCAAACGATTATATTTAACTTGGGAGACGCATTTTACTGTTGAGGAGTAAGACGGGTGGAATTCTTTAACATATTTACGATTATTCTGGGACCTATTGTGCCCCCCCCCCCGAAGAACGAGAGGCGCGGAAAGATTCTGCACTTTCCTTACGCTGAGTACAAAATCGAGATGACTTTTATCTGCAAGAACAAGATATATGGGAATATTGTGCATTTTCCTTGTCCATCGTGCAGAAACAAGTCACAGTTACGACAGGGAATCGATCGTATTTATGTTCGAGAATCTCATCCCAGTAATCCAGTACGAAAGACATTTCCTTAAGTTTAATGAAATCGTTTGAAATAGCAAGAACAAACAAAATAACACGTGAGTGGATTCCAGTTGGGGACATAGCACCTCTGAGGGGATTAATTGGATTTCCGGTTGTACACTGCTTTTATGTTTGCCCACTCCTTCAGCACGAGGACACCTTGCTGCCTAGAGACGATTTTTGTTTTGTTCTGGGAAGTTCTCGTAATGAATGGGAAATTGATTTTCAGAGGACATTCTCATACTGAAATTATTTTTAGTTTTTATGATGGTGATACTGTAGAGTTCTCGTAATGAAGGGCTTATTATTTTTAGAGAGAAGAATTCACGTAATGAAGGGGCTATATACCGTAGGTACGAATAGGACGCTCAGCTCGAAAGTTTTCTAAGCTGAATTAAATCGCCTGGCGGTACCAAAAATAAGAGTTTGAAGAGCCTGTCCCATTATTTTGATCATACCGATCGATTCACTTAACCCGGTGAAAACGATGAGTCTTGCTGAGAGGAAAATTATCGTAAGGTGTGTGTGTGTGTGTGTGTGTGTGTGTGTGTGTGTGTGTGAATCAAACCAGAGCTTTCAGTTTTCAAGAGATATTCCAGAGTATTACGTGTATAGGTGTATTGGTTAAAAATATACGATAATCGATTCACTTTAACCAGGCGTAATTTTGTCTTCTCCGTCTTCAGTGTTGATGCTGAACTATAACGACAAATAAACAGTAGAAATTCAATATGGTGCTGTCGTACCCACTGAGCTTTATAGTATGGAGTGGCTTTCTCATGGGTAGCACCACGTAGTTAGTGTAACAGCCGCCAGGGGCCCAGGGAGCGCTAATGTTTATCTAGACCACCGACGCCCACGTCTTTTGAAATCAGCGGATGAATTCGGAAAATATAGTGCTATGGCCCACTGCTTAGCTTATGTAAGCAACAGCGAAACGGAAACAGCAAGCTAAGAACAGTGGATTCTATTGCATTACCATTGTGGAGGCGACGAGTGGAGATGTTTCAATATGGCGGCCAAAGCTACACGCTCGCTGCGGAGATAGCCACTCCATATTATTGAGCTCAGTGACACGAATCACATGCGTCTCATACACGAAATCACACTTTTGAATGGTAGGTTGCCAGGGCACGATAATAACCTCAGAGTCGTGCGCCGCGACTATAGTCAGGAAGTACTAATGTGAAGGCTTTAGAGCCGTGGGAGTGTCATATTATGCCACAGAACTACGTGACATGGGACGAAAATCTCCGTCCACGGAAAATGAATGCACTATAAATTAGCATTGTTCAAAACTTCAAGACATGTTTATGATTCGATGAGAAATATGCGAGTTATGTATTCCTAAATTTGATTATTGCATCCACAAGTGTCTCTCGGAACTCTGTAGTGAACTTCTTCAGTGTGATTTAATTCATCGCGGGAGAGCATTTTGCTGTATATGGATTAATGAAGGCAGTATATAATCTATCCAGTGTAACAAAATTCTCTCTCTCTTTCTCTGTTCAATAAAATCGCCTGATAGCAGATAGAATAAATACGAATAACCCGGTCGTCCTGCGGGTGAACGAACCTCTTCAGTATGGGAGATACGCCACGCAGCTATACAAAGGCGTTATCGCATCGATGATAACACTCTAAGGCTCCTATGACTCACACCTCAGTGAAATCATCAGGCTTTATCAGCGGTAAAATATTAGAGCTGTCCCGACCATGAACGTGTTAGTGGCACCAATTTCAGCACTCAACCAACTTCAGCACTCAGGCTCCTACAGTTCACTCGCACTGAGCGGAATGTAGTCGTTTGTTGTTAGCAACAGTAGAATACTAAGAGTTGTTCCGAGCATGATAAGGTTAAAGGAAACAACAACTTTTCTACGAGAGGTTTCCCCGCAGCTGAACAATGTTATGTGATGGTAACGGGAATTAGATAAAGGAGGTACCGTATTTAAAGTGCGTTATCGTCAAGGACCAAAACAATCTTTAAACGTATGGTTTGATTAAAAATATTCTCTCTCTCTCTCTTCTCTCTTCTCTCTCCCCATAATCGGGGGCACGGTGGCTCAGAGGTAGAGCATCAAGCTCGGGAGCGGGGGGTCGCGAGTTCGAGCCGCGCCAGGGACTGCCGTGCCGGGAGGGGTAGCGCCCTCCTGTTACCTAGCGGGGCTATATGATCTCATTGTAAGGTCTAGCTCGGGGATTCTTTAATCTCTTTTAATCCCATAAACCCAATATTACTCAAGTTAATCCCGTCACTCAAACGTTCTTTCCTTTAAAAAATCAGTTTACGAGTATTGACAGCAGTAATAATACGTCCTCGCCCTGAATGGCTTAGTGGAGACCGTTTCTAGCTCTTCAAGCGAACGTCTAAGTTATCGAGTAATACGTGATAACAAGAAAGCGCATTCACAGTGAAGACGTAGTCTTAGAAACGCAATTAGCGCTTATTGCCACTGAAACCTTGCTTTATATCTGTAAATTTATTGATTTCTTTTTCTTTTTATCTCTTCATTTCTTTATATTTTCTTCCTGTGAACATGTAGAATAAAATTGCCAGTCTCTACCAGTTCAGGAATTCTCGGCCAGAAAGCATCCATTAACCCCCTCACTGCAATTATTTTTACCTTCGCCGACGAAGTTGGAGGAGGTTATGTATTCGCCAATGTTTGTCTGTCCACACGATATCTCCAAAAGTTCTCAGAGAATTTCAATGAAATTTTGTGGAAGGGTGGGCCATGGGCCAAGAAAATTGATTAAATTTGGGGGCGGACCTGGGTCCGGAGTATCCCTCACAGTAAAATCTTTTGCAGGAGTGAGCCATGGATCAATTTTGGGGCGGATCAGGATCCTATGTATCCGAAACAATATCCATGGATCCGGATTCGGATCCCTTTTAATGGCATTGGCTGAGGTATGCGCTCTCTTAGTGCTTTCTAGTTTTTGTTGTGACTGATTACCACCAGATGATTTATTCAAACATCAGATGATTTTTTACTACCACCATATAATTTATTTCGACATCTTCCGAGCGAATTATTCTGCTACTAGGCGATTTACTTTGACTACCACCAGACGATTTATTTTTTTTTTTTTTTTTTTTTTTTTTTTTTTTTCACGTTTATTTCTTACCAGTTGATTTATTTTGACTATCAACAGGCGACTTATTTTGACTATCAGCAGTCGATTTATTTTGATTTCCTACACCGTTTATTTATTTCACCAGACGAGAACAGACGGTCTGTTTTGACTACCAACACGATTTACCTTCATCAGACTTCCTTCGACTACCAACAGACAATTTATTTTGACTCGCCAGACAGTTTAAATTACTACCACCAGACGATTTACTCTATTACCACCAAACGATTTTTTTTTACTACTGCCTGATCATTTTTATTACCAGACGATTTATTTCACTGCCACCAGACGATTTATTTGACCTTTAGACAGTTTATTATCATCAGTCGATTTATTCTACTACCACCAGACGATTTATTTTACTACCACTAGTCGATTTTTCTTCGACTGGTGGATATTCTGACAACCACCAGACGATTTATTTTGATGACCATCACGTTTATTTTTACCAGTTGATTTATTTTGACTATCAACAGACGACTAATTTGACTATCAACAGTCGATTTATTTTAACTGGTAAATTTTCCCTCTACGCAGACGATTTATTCTACCTTAGACGATTTATTCTGACATTAGATTATTTGTCGACAACCACCAGACGATTTATCTTCACTGCATCCAGGCGATTTATTGTGATTATCACGAGACGATTCATTTTTACTCCCATCAGTCGATTTCGAGACCATTCATTTTTACACCCATCAGATGATTTTTTACCACCAGGCGATTTATTTTTTTGTTACCACCAGACGGTTTATTTTTACCACCAGGCTTATTTACAACCAGGTGATTGGTTTGTACTACCATCAGACGATTTAATTTTTCCTAATGATTTTTATTACAATCAGACGACTTTTTAACCACGATATTTTCTATCACCAGACGATTTATTTTATCGTACGATTTTTTTGCACACCAGACGATTTTAGAATAATTTTTTACCAGACGATTTTCTTGTAATACCACCAGACAATTTACTTGTACTACCGCCTGATGATTTACTTGTACTACCAGCTGACCAGTTATTTTTACTACCACCAGACGATATTATTACCATCAGGCAATTTATTTTTATTGTTAGACGATTTCATTCATCTTTGGAGGGTGTGTGTGTGTGTGCATGAGTAAACATTATATACACACAATCTGTGAATGCAAAACACCTCCAAGGCTGACAGAGGTTTGAGATTTCGGATGAGTCCCAACATAATAAACGTTTCATTTGCGTTAGACCCAACTTTCCACAAAATTGCATACAAATGCATCACATAATTTTGACACACACACACACACACACACACACACACACACAAGCGCGCGCGTGGGGGGGTGAATACATAATCTCCGTCCAGCATCGTTAACCGACATACAACCTGCATTTTCACACAAGCAGATACGTCGAGACATTGATATTACTAACTGCCCTGTATTGTCATACTCCGCACTTGTTGTTCTGCACGCAGCTTTTGGTGTTAACAACATTCCTTCGTAAAATATTGCCAGACGTGAATAGGGGGAAAAGAAGATGGGCTATTGAATCTGAAAGAGTTGGCGCAAGACATCGGTGGCCCGGAATTTTAGAACACGTGAAAAAAAAAAAAAAAGTTAAATACGGCTCCTGAGCTGTTTTGCTGCTTATTTTACTCTAAGAGAGTGGGTGCAGTGGGGCAGAGCCCTCTACCTAACATAGGGAGCATTGGGAGGGAGGATAACAACAGGATTTAGTGTTGGGAGCAGGTTAGGTTACGATTGTGCTTGTTTGGTTTAATAAGGTTATATTCATGACATTACGATAAACAGGGTATGCCTAGATGTCAGCACTAGTTTTCTTTGTTTTGAAGGATTTCCACTTCATATACAATTCATAATTGAGTTGTGGAGATCCCTATCTCTCAGACGTTACTACCGTTCCCTCGAAATAAAGAAGAAACTCTTCTATATGACACCTACACATCACGTGAAATTATACTTTATACTAACATGATTGTTCTGTGAAATTCTGTGGATGAGATACATATAGTAAATAGATATATAGATACATAGATAAATATTTAGATACACTAAATAAATAGTAGGCAGATCGTAAAGAAGCACTGTATGTCTGATATGTCATATTTTAATTATTCCTAAAGGACACAATTAGAAATAAAGGTGCCTTCCACCACTCATTGTGAACACTTAGGTCAGTTCAGAGAGTCACAAACGAAATGTCAAGGATGTAATGAGTCAAAGCCTCCTGACTTCAATGACGGAAACAATCACAGTCAGTGTTGGTCACTGACCGCAGTATATGGCTGACTTGTAGTCTTTCTCTAATACTCTGTTTGTCCAGAGTGTGCACGTGAGTGGGTTGGCGTCTGGACATCACCTCACGTTAACGATCCTAAGATCCCACTCCCTCCCTTCCAACACCTCAGTTAATTTGTTCGCCATGCGTACGGACAGTTTTTTTCATTACAGTATTTAATTACCATCTTTACACCCACAATTCTGAGTCGCACTGTTCACACCCACATCATTGTAATATTGTGTTTTCTGTTGTATAACTAACTGCTGGAAATATGGTTGTCAGATGTCCTCTGCTGAGTAATGCCTAATAGTGATAAACTTGCTAGGAAAGGTTAAAGAGTGACTGAGTAGCTTACTGATGATTCTTCAGTATTTTGTTACACTGGACAGCATAGATGATAACAAATGAGGTAACAGTATCACCTCATCAGATGCAAAATTATCGCTTTAATAAACAATCATTAATCACACAAATAACACCGCCTACGTCCTTTCCTCCACACACAGACCCTTTCCATGTTGACTTGCCACATGTCACCAGGCAAATGATACATCTGATAATGAATAACTTAATATTATGACTTCATCTAAAACAGTATTACCACTGTATAAAGAATAATCATCGAAAAAAAACACCGTCATGCAACACAATATCCAGCAAGCAAACCAAAATATATCTCTGGTGCTTCGGTTCACGAGCCTGTGAAGCTTATGTGGTTCATGACTTGGCGAATGTGGCGACAGCGCTTTTGTTGGTGAGTGTACATATGCAATAATGTCTTGCTTTCCTATTCATGAATTGGAACCCTCAGAATTCTCTACGCTCTGACTGCAGCTATCCTGTCATTTCCTGACTAAATATATAGGCCTATATGCTGTATGCTTATCCCATAATTCTAGCGACGATTTTTTTTTCTTTTTACTATCTTGAAAGATGGAAAATATTCTGCCGGTTTTTCCTTTCTCTGAAATGTCCATTCTAAGTGATTGTAGTGTTCACCACCACCTTTGGTTCTCCTCTCCATTCACTGATCCACCTGGTGAACAAGCCTACATCTTGTCAGTCCTTAAGGACATTGAGCATCTTGTGCAGCACCCTACCTGTATCCCTAAGTGCCTTGGAGAAAGTTCCAACATTCTTGATTTTTTCCATACAAATGATCCTTCTGCTTTTGCTGTTAATATTTTCTCTCCATTGGGCTCCTTCAATGAGTGCTATAATCATAACCTCTCCTATCACTCAAGTAGGGCCTCTGGATCCTCCCAAGAAGCAGAGGCTGTGTGACTTTGGAGCTGCTAATTGGGAGGTCCTAAAGCAGTACTTCGATTTTCACCTGGAATGAATGTTGCCCCCATGGCTGAGAGCCATCTGAGTGTGCCTTGTACATTATAAAAGGTATTCTCTCAGGCATGGAAGCACTTCCCTTCCCTTGTCCTCTCAATAATGCAAAAGAAAAAAAAATCACCATGCTTGTTTTAGTGCAGTCCATAAGGAAGCCTTCAAAAGATACTGGTGCTACTGGATCTTGCCTTTTTTATGTTTCAGCCCATAATCGTGCTAAATCTGTTCTCAGGCATACAAAAAATAATTTCATTTTGTACTAAATGCTTTGAAAGTATCACCCAAATTCTTTCTGCTCCTTTTGGCACCTTGCCAAAAACCTTCTCAACACCTTTACTTCATCATCCTTCCCTCCTCCTTTCTCCTTTGATGGCTCTGTAGCTGTTTACTGAAAAGGCAGAATTCTTTGCCCAGACTTCCTCCTCCAATTCCACCTTGGACGATTCCGGTGCTGTCCCTTCATCTCTTTCCTCTTCTGCCTTCCTCATGACTGACATCAAAATTTTTTTCAAGTTGATGTACTTTCTGCCCTTACTTGCCTCAGTACTAAAGGCTTCAGTATTAATAGGCATATGGGCCTGATGGGGTCCTTCCTGTTGTCCTCAAGAACTGCTTCTGTTACTACACCCTGCCTAAGTAAAATCTTTTGAATCTGTTTATCGACTTGTACCTTTCATTCTTCTTAGGAGTTTGCTCCTATTCAGCCTGTCTCGAAGAAGGGTGACCATTCCCATCCCTCTGTCACACAGTTAATTTATTTTCCTATATTTCTGAAGTTTCCAAATGTATTCTTAGCAATATATATATTATATATATTACGATTATACATGTTATGTTTA
>JAGKTI010017110.1:0-18793 GCA_018397915.1 Birgus latro | reverse complement strand
GGTAAAAAAAAAAAAAAATAGAAGCTAGTTATGACAGAGAATTCAAGGAAAGTTTGTGTGTATCTCTCACCCTTGATCCCGGGCAGCTCTCAAACTTCACCACTTGGGCAGCACCATCCACTCATCTACTGTGGAATATCACTTGTGGAACTTTCGGTATTATGCTTAGTCCTTAGGAACTTGGAGGAGATTTTCCTTTCTTTTTTTTTTTGCTATTTTTTTCAGCTTATTTTTTATAGCATGGCATAATTACCATACCGCGGTTCTACACCCTCTCTAGTACACTTGCTCGTGGCTCCGTTACCGTCTTCACTTGTCATAGTTTAAGGGGTAATGAGTGGGACGTATTTTGTAGCAATGATGTATTTGTATAAGTCTGATATTTACTGTGCAGGAACAAGCCCGTCAGAGTAATCACCTTACTGTCTTACTGGTGCCACAGTAAGACCCCACACACCTCCCTCTATGGTATTAAGAAGGGGTGATCTCTTGTTACAACTCAACAGTCAAGATGGAGAGATGTCACTTTTAAATCTAGTGAGAATGGACAGAGGATAATGGGTGAAAGTGTATTTACGATCTGCCCATTCGTCCATATGAATGAGCTGGATAAAAAGCCGACATTAGTTATTAAAATCATGACTTCACCTGTTGTACCACTTAGGGTGCTGTATCCTCCTCTGCCATAACATCTTTTGCTGTTTCTCGGTTCACTTCACTTACTTGCTTTCTGTGTTTCTTCCCTCCTTTCGTGGGGTACACAGCGCCCGTCTAGTTACACATTCTTACCATTTTTCAGGCCTATTCTCTAATGCCCGGTCCAGCCAGGATAGGGACACCACAAGATCCACATGTCTCACAGTTCTCACAACTCCGCCTCTCACTCATGCCAAAATTCGGAAGAAGAGAAGTTTGCTCGTTATTTATCGCCACCTGATCCCCTGTGTCCGTGTGTGTGTGTGTGTGTGTGTGTGTGTGTGTGTGTGTTCACGAGTAATGTCAGGCGTACACTACTCGCTTTTTCTTTCATTTTTTTCTCTTCTCTTTTGTCCATCGCTTTTGTTTTTCACATTATTTTCTTCTCGATTTTCTTCTCTTTACTATATCCTCTTTCTCAGTTCTCTTTAACACTCCTTCCTCATTTCTTGCCTCTCATGTTTCCTCTCCCACGTCGCCTCTCACTCGTATTTCCTTTCTCACTCATTTTCTTCTCTCACGTCGCTTCTTCCTCGTTTCTTCCTCTCCTCTCTCACTCTTCTTTCTCCCCTCCTTCTCGTTTTTCTTCCTCCCCTGCCCTCAGCTAGTGCCCATCAAATCTGTGCCATTGCGTTTAGTTGCAAGTTGAGGATCTCATACGCCTGACCGTCCATTTTCTTCACTGACCCGTTTTCTATGTAGCTATGGATATTTCACATCACTTCTTTTTCATAAATTTCTTCTGTACTTTGTGCCTCAGTTTCCTTGCCTGTTGTATAGCCTTTTTTGAGACCAAATTGGAGTGGAAAGAGTATAGGGGATGTGGATGAACTTTTGCTGGTAATAGTATAATGTGACCAGGATGCGAGGTTTCAGTTTCCCTTACTGACACCGAGAAAAATCAGTCAGTCAATCAGTCAGTCAATCAGTCAATCACTCGATCAGTCAACCAACCAATCAATCAATCAATAAAACAATAAATGAAAAGGTAGAAGGAGAAGATTTAAATAAATGCCTATGGTCTAAACGATGGTCATTTAGGGCAGACTTCGGTTTTTTCCAAGTTCCAAGTTTCCCTAGAGTGCAACCAGCAATTAGCGATGCCATATCCAGATGGTGGGTTCTCAGACATATTCACGATCGATATTCCCTCGTAACTAAGATACGCTTTTACATTAAGAGCTAGATATAGGAAGATCTTGCACTCCCTTCCCAGATCGTCCCGCAGAAAGAACTAGATAAAGGAAGATCTTGTACTCCTTTCTCTGATCGTCCTGCAGAAAAAAAGCAATAACCTGCAGTAATTCTCGTCTCGTAACTTAAGATTTATTCATGAAGTTAGAACAGGACAAAGAGGAAGCTTAGACAGCCTTCTAGTCCATCCTGCAAATTAGAATCAAATACGACAGGGAATTGATCGTAAGTGTGTTTGTGTATCCCGGTCCTCATTTGTTCTGCAGGATGAATGTAGACAAGGGGAAAACAAACTTTGTCCATTAGCCTGTTCAGTTGAGCTCGGGTTCTTCCAGTTATGAGGTGAACGTGCTAACCAATGTCTGTTTAAATAAAGATAACTCAAAAGCATTATTCTGTGGTGGACGGGAAGTAGACGCAGTAAATAACAGCCGAACTTTTATCCCTTACTGTAAAAGGGAGAGAGAAAGAAATGGGTGGAAGACATCAGAACTGGGCAGAAAGGAGAGAGAAACCGAGAGGAAGGAGAGAGAGGGAAGTAAAAGAAAGCAGCCACATAAAGAAGAGGGGGAACGGAGAGAAATATTCGAGGAGAGGAAAGGAGGAACAGGGAAAAAGAAAGGTGGAATATAAAAACAGAGAGAGAGGCAGTTGGGAGGATATGGCAGAAGGTAAAATAAAGATCTAGAGAAGAGAAAATGTATACTGTAACTTCGATCAGGAATATGGCTCCATGATGCTAGCCGTGAAGAAGTGTCGTGGGAAGGATGTAGAGAAGCAGGATTGACTTAGTTTGCAACTGACCTACGTGAAATAAGCTGCAAAAGAACAAAAAAACTGTGCCAAGTTAAAGAAATAATGATAATAGTTTGTTCTTGCTACTTCCCAACCATTTTATAGAGTTTGAAAAGGCTCTCTGGTAGTGAGTGTGGGTAACGAAGATAATTTCTATACACGAAAAAAAAATTGTTCGTTAATTCATCCATGTTTCTAAGAGCTCTTAGTATTTGCAGTCCACAGCATCTCCATAGTGGAAATGTGAACATACGACAAATGATTCTAGATTTAAAACATCCAGATTATCCATAAAGAAAACTAATTTACGAATAAAGAATAATTTTTCCTTTTCTTTATTTTCTTTTCTGCTTTCTTTTCCTTTTCTTTTTACTGAGAGGGCTCGGTCGTAAAAATAAATCTTTTGTCTGACTTCCCCATGTTTCTGAGCTTACTGCCGTTTATGCTGTAAGCCATTATAGACTGATTATGGATTTTCATTTTGGAAGCAATTTTCGCAAGTAAACAAAATGCAGCAATGTACGGAATGATAAATGTTTTGTGCTATAATATTAAGGCATTGAACATGACGACGTACTTAATTATTAATATTGCTATCTTCGCACACTTCTGTTATGTTTTGGAGAAACTATTTGTAGTGTTGTAGTGATTGGAACAGAAAGTCTCCATTAATCCCCTCACGTCTTGATTCCTCTCCGTAAGCTGAATAAAACCGTCTGAAGGAAGTAACAGCCATATAATGTATCACTGAACTGAAGGGAATAAACAATCTTCAGCTTTCGTTGTAAATATACAGTATATATTTTTTTAATAATTTTGCCGAGTAAGGAGATAGGCGGTTCTATAGAGAGATGCCTTCACGTAGGGAAGAAATCACTTAAAAAGGCAGTTCCGATTACATTATACAGCTGCCCCTCAATTTCCTATCCATCCCATGAAAGGAGGATGATGTGATAAAGGAAACGAACAGGATTAGCCTTCATGAGACTAGGTTTATAACAATATCAACAACAAAAGCACACACACACACACATACATACACACACACACACACACACACACACACAGCAAGCAGGCGTGTCTGGTAAACAAACTAGGAGCGAGATGGTCCAGGCGGTGAGAGGGGCCAGAGTGAATGTTTTTGTTTGTCCCATTTCCAGCTGTCGCGCCGCCCCCTCCCACCCCCCTCCTCAAGTATGATGTGGCTCCTTGGCTGCCATCTGTACGGTGAGTGTGTGTGTGTGTGTGTGTGTGTGTGTGTGTGTGTGTGTGTGTGTGCTGGAGAGAGGAGAGAAAGAGTCACGAGATGGACGGTGATGAGGGAATAAAGAGTAGGAGTAGAGGGCTGAAACTTGTTATGTAAAGAGGACAGGGATGGAGGGCGGTAACATCTGAATGAGGTACGTGAAGGTGGAGGTTATGAGGAGGGCAAAGGTCATAGCTGAAAATAAGGGACTCTTTTAGTGCGAAGTCATATGGCACTGGTATAAAGATAGCTGTGTGGCTTTCAAAAGTAATCATTTGGGAACGATGTTATTTTCAGGTTATAAAAGGCTTTGGTGAGTAAAAATGAGAGACAGACAGACAGACAGGCAGACATTCAAACACTCATTCAGACAGCTAATCAATCAGACATAGACAAAAAGGGACACAACCAGACAGGGGAAGAGAGATTTACCGTCTTCTTTTAATGACCTCCGTGATGGTTTGCCTTGGGTCCTGTCTGCAGTAAGGAGTAGTACCCCCCATCACAGACTAATCACCCCCTTCCATTCACGACAGCTCAAGATTGGAACAGTTCACCCCTCCTAAATCCTGCTGGAAGGAGAGAGTTGGGAATAGAGGTGGACTGGGTTGGGGGTGGATGAACTGGAGGTGAGGATATGTGGGCAGGACTCTGTGGTGGCAGGGTCAGGTATGGAGAAAATAACCAACAGAGTTCCTTAGGGCTTTTTATTCAATTAATTCCTTTACATATTTGCATCTATGTTTTAATCACTGCACTGAGGTAGGTTACTTATGCCCTGTTCGGCACCAGCCCTCTTAAACAACCATTATTTTACTCTAACTGGCATTTACGTTTTAGCTCAGTGTTTACAGTTATTTACAAAACTCTAAATTAATGTGTAGAGTTTCTGTTCACTGTCAAGAAACAAAACATACGTCATGTCATGTAATCTGGATCCTGGTACACAGACACACTCATCAGTTCCCCATCGTAACCCAAGTTTTTATATGCAGGAGGGACAAGGACACGAAAATTACACACGATTATAACTGTTATCTGCAGGTATATCAGAGAAAGGAGTGCACAACCTTCCTTTATCTAAAAACATATCGATCGTAAATATGACTGAGATTCCCACACCTGGTTCACAGTGGATCATCCTGTGCTAAATACTGGAAGGGGAGGACGAGTGCGCCCCCCATCACGGCCAGCGGGGTGTGGGTCCAGGATATAAGGGGTTCTGCTGCTGCTTCTGGGTGTGACGGGGAGGCCTGACGGCAGCTTGACAGGAGGCTCAGCTGGTCTTCAGGTAGGGCGGTGGGCCAGAGGTTGAGGTGGGTCAGGTGGGCGTCCGTCACCTGCCTGGGGTTGAAGCCGCCTCCCGGGTGATCCTGCTCGGCTCCCAGCACCGCCACGCCATTGCCCGGCACCTCACACCGGCCACACTGCAAAATGCCAGGTATTGCAGACTATTCCACCTCGTCCCTGCCAGCTGATTCCTGCATATGCTACTGTACGTTGATGTTCTAAGTTATTTTCAATTCGTCTAGCGAAATTCGCTTCCAAATTATATATCAGCAAGGTTACTTGCAGCGTTGGTTTACCTTTCTATCCTGAGCATCCGTGAGATTCAAAAGTTGACTAGACAGATAGATAGATTAATATATAGATATGGATATAGATGCACATGTAGATATACTGTATTACCTGGTTGTACAAACATGCCTCAGCTACTTCTCTATCCCCAAAAGTAGACTGGTGGAATGTCGAAGAAGGGTAACTTTGCCCAGGTCCACGGGGTTCACATTTTGGTTTAGTCTCCTCCCACAACAACAAAAACAACAACTACAACCCAGCGTTTCCGAATGAAGGATCCACTTCTCCTCTAGTAAATTCAAGGTCGTGGTGACAACTAAGGTAATGTGGCATCTTGGTCAGTGATCGTCAAAATAACCATAGTAGATAAAAAGGGAACCAACGTAACATTGCCGGAAATCTGTCAAAGCATTTAGTATTTAAATTATTTTGTTACTTGATACAAAGTCGAGATGGTCTCACTCTCCACTGTTTGTCATGGTGGTTAGCGGTAACATTGCCACATTATCTCAGGTGCCGGCAAACAGTGACTGAACCACATATGGGGAAAACTACAAGCCGATTTGATCTGACCTTGCCCTTTCCGCTCTTGATTTTGTTTCCATCCAGAAAGATGTGGTACCGTCCTTCGACAGAGCTCCAGGCCATACATGTGGCGTGCCAGGTGCTGGGTGTGAGGGTGGCTTTGGCCTTCATCCTCACGTTGTTGATATACAGACCCAGGCCACGCCGGGACGAGGGGCTCAGAAACACTTGGACGGCATTATCTTGGTTCTGTGAGGCATAGCTCAGTGGGAAATGTGGGGCATCTAGCGACAGCACTTGAAACCTGGGGAAAAAAACAGTGTCATCTTTTTACTGCCTTTATTTTTTGTCCATTTTAAAAGCCAGAAGCAGTTTAAAGAAAGGCCCATCAAAGTTTTGTAACCACATAAAATAATGATATAATTCTCAACACATAAATAATAATAATAACAGAAAGAATGGGAAAACAAACTTTGCCCTACAGCCTGACCAACTCGAGAATGAACCCGGGTCAGTCAGGGTGCGTGGTGGACATGCTAGGCCCTGCACCAGCTGTTTCCCCATAATGAAGTCTGTCTATACCCTTCAGTTTGAGAAGTCGCTGCTTAACTGATTCTACCGTAAGTGTCTGGGGATACCAAGAACAAATTTAAGAATGTCATTGTTGGGAAGATTTTTTTTTTTTTTAATTCAAGGAAGGAAACAATGGCTAGAATCACTAAATAATTTTGCCTTCCAAGAAAAAGAGAAATACATAAAAAGCGTCAAATTCAAAGTCCGCTGATTTTGAAATGCCTGGACACTTTGCTTAAAGACTGAGACAGTTTCAGCACTGCTAGTGGCTGTGAGCAGTATCTCAGAAATCCAATGGACATAAATAAATAAATAATAAATAAATAAATAAATAAACCTTGATTAATGGCTATCGACTATATATAGGTCATTAAAGAAACGTTTTTTTTTTTTTTTACTAAATCCCAACCCACCCTAAAAACACGACCCACAACCGCCAGTGTCATATCCAGGTCCCAGATTGTGCTGTTGGGTGAACTTGGGGAAAATATAGACGAACCTTAGGCAGATAATTAGTTGATGGAGGCTGGACACGTGAATCATGAAGGTAATCTTTTTTAAGCCACAGTCTTCCCTTAAAATACGATCCCCAACAGATGATGTTATATCCAGGTCCTAAATGCTTAGTGAACACGGGGGAAACACTATACACAAACCTGAGGCAGACAGTGAGTTGGTGAAGTGTAGGCACGTGAGTCAGGGCCACAGCGTATTGAAGCTTGGACCCATGAGGCGACAGGGTAAGCACCATGGCAGGGGACGGCGGCACACAACCCATTGCAACAGGGAGCGTTACGTTGAGGCTGGGAGCTGATGGCGATGCTGGCTGGGTTGGGTTGGCTGTGTGGTCATTGTTCACGAAGGACAAGGACGCCAGAAGTTCTAAGATAAAATGGGGCACGTCTTTTTCGTGATGTTCGGGCTCGGCAAGACTTGTGGTTTTGGGAGAGGTTTGGCTAGCGACTGCAGTGGTGAGTGGGGTAGAAGCTGGGGTTGGTAGTATAGTATATGATGCTGTGGATGAGTCAGAGGGTGGAAGAAAGGGCGAGGTGGTCGTCAAATCATAGACTGAACTTTCTGTTTGCTCAAGCTCTGTAAAGGGATCAAAGGAAGAATCCCGAGGTGGAGAAATGGGTGTTGCAGATGGGACTGTAAAGGTGTTAAGCACTGACATAAATCTGGCAGTACTGACTGAGCTAACGGATACGAGTGTAGATGCATCACTGTGATCTGTAGTAGGGACTGGGCCTGTGGTTATCATGTCCTGCTCCTCATATTTTGATGCACTAGTTGGAACGACGGATGAACTTGTGTTTTCAACAGATAAATTGCTTGATGGAACCAGTTGTAATGTCGGCGCTGAGAGAGGAACCGCTCTACTGTGGGGAACAAGGGAGGAATCAAAACCAGGAGGGGGAAATGAGCTACTATTCTGCATAAATGAAGGTACACTGGATTCGCCATGTCCTAGATCAGGTGATGAAAGAGGGACTGGATCAGGAGATGAGGTAGTGGCTTGAGCTAAATTTATAAGTGAGAGAGGCAATGAGGAAATGAGTGGGGGCGGTGCTGTGCCAGGTGAGACTGAGGGTAAACCAGGAGTCCGAACCAAGGACGAAGGAGGGGATGGGGACGAAATTAAGCTAAGAGATGTGGGGACGGTACTGGAGGACGAAGCGGAGGACGAGTCAGTGGATGGTATGGAGTGTGTATGGTTCATAAACTGAGGTGTGAGTGTGTCGTGGGAAGGTGTGGGGAGAGAGTGGCCATTTACACAGCACCAGCACAACACCACTATGATGGCGTGGGTCAGTCCAGTCTCCATGCGTGGTGTGGTCGCACTGCACTTCCTCCTGTACCAAAGAGAACGAAAAGAGCGTTCAAGTCGGGCCGAAACTGTTGCATCTTCACTTTCTTCATTTCCATTGTGAGATGGACATTTCCCGTTTTTTTTATCTTATCAAATCATTTTAAACATCTTAGAGTGTGTTGTAGGAGAGTGAGGCTCGTATTCTCGTCGATGAAGGAAGCTCCCTAGTACCTCTTCCTTAGCGATTTATCTTTTAATACGGCTGGTTAACATCCTTTTGTACATTATTTATGCAGAATAAGGTGATATTAGAAGGATTTATGTAACAAGCAGAAAGGGTAGCAAGATATAATATGCAAAATAAATCGGTCAAGAAGATGTGTTAGGGAGCTTCCTTACCCCACAAGAAGACTGGCCTGAGAGAGTTAAGACATGTACCCCCTCATCATTAAGCCAACTCTAATATTTTAATTTAGGTAACTTCAGATGATATATATATGAGTCACGAGAGTTTAAAATTCTTGATAATACGACAAATAATAATTCAAGGTCGCATTCTGTTGCCTTAGGGGATTCGTATCACCCTTTCCTTAGTGATTTATTGTTCATGGCACGTCTCACTCTCCTCATATACATTTTCAGTGTTTAGCATCAACATGGATTGCATAAATATCGTACGCACTAGAATATTACTGTGCCTTATGCTAAAAAAAATATCGTACGCACCAGAATATTACTGTATTGTACGAAGAAATAAATATAGTACGCACTAGAATATTACTGTGTCATATGTGGGAATAATATCGTTCGCACCAGAATATTACTGTGTCGCATGCAGAATGAACTACTGGGGACGAGATGCTAAGGAGCGGCCTTAACTCTTTCTCTCCTATCACGTTTATTTAAGATTCTTTTTTGCAGACGATTTTATTCATGTTTAGGAGGGCTTCGTACACACACACACACACACACACACATTTCCACCATTAGATATCGTCCCTGAGATGAATAATAATCGTTTAATTGCAGTGTAAGCTAGAACATGTCACGTAACTGAAGGAGTTAGTTATGCAAAAGCCGCCTTGGGGTAGCAACTATGAAATAAGAGAAAAGGTCACTGGAGGAAAGTGGCTGATCGACACAAATACAAACCCTTGTTCACAATACTGACCTTGAATGTTGATGGTGGTGCTGCTGGGTGGTGGAGCAGTGGGAGATAGTGGTGAGAGACGCTGGTGGTGCGAGACAGTAGTGCAATACGGTGGCAGTGCGAGACAATATTGGTGCGAGACAACAATGGCGCCAGACGGTGCTGGTGGGTGGTATAGAGTCGTATGAAAAAGTAGTGGTGCGAGACAGTGGTGGTAGATGGTTGATTGGTGCGAGACAGTGGTAGTAGATGGTTGAGTGGTGCGAGACTGTGGTGGTGGGCGGGTGAGTGGTGCGAGACAGTGGTGGTAGATGGTTTAGTGGTGCGAGACAGTAGTGGTGTGAGAGGGGCGATGGTGTGGGCGGTCAGTGAGTGTGTCCCAGATTATCTCTCAGTGCAATAGGCAGTCACCACTGTCTGCTTCCCTCACACTCTGCTGTCTGCTTCCCTCACACTCTGCTACTATGGACGCATGCCTTTGCTTTCATGCGCTTCCCCTTTGCACCGTATGTTTGTGGGTTCAGAGAGGGGCCGAAGTAATGATAATGAACTGGAGATAAGTACGAACAGGAGGGCGAAGGAAAAGTAAGATGGAAAGAGTATTATAGAGGAGAGAGGTAAAATATTAAGGAAAAAATAGAAGGAAAAACTGTTGTGTGTGAGAACAGGAGGAAAATACAGTATGTGGAGAGGGAAGAGGGAGGAAGAGCCAACAGTTGGACAAATTACTAAATCAGTTTGTTGAATGGGGATATATAAGCTTTAACTCTGTCCAGCAAATGTCTGGCTCTCGGTAGTTCAGAACTGAAACTTTCCTTGTTCTGTTGATAAATCTGTGCCAGTGAAACTTTATTACCATTGATTTTTGCTAAGAATTGGGCACAGCTAGGCGTTATATGTCCAGGTATATAAAGTACCAGTGAGATTCGAGGGTTGAATGCATATGTACACTATGACTGGATATTAAAAACGAAAAAGTCTCTGACTGCACGAAATTATAAATTGGGGGAGGGGGGTCAGGCACATTCAGATTCGATATAAATAAATATCTGACACCTGAAAAATATTACTAATTTTAAGGAACCATAAAAACTGTTAAGATATTCAGTTAACATCAGTGGTAGGATCTCGAAGTTTTCATGAGTTCACTATGTTCAGTTCATTATGAGTCCACTCTTCACTTTCCCCCCATACCTCTCAAAGTGGCAATTACAACAGTTACTTTAGCAGTCTAGAGATGTTAGACACGGAACACTTGGTTTCTGACTTATCAATTCCCAGTTGCACGCAGCTTATAATTCAACTTATTTTCATAAAGGGCTCACATTCATACTCTTGCCAAAGCCACGAGTGCTGAACAGATTCAGTACTTCGTTCATCCCTGCACATTTGCCTACTTTGTACAGGAACTTATTTGCCCCATGTAGAATACAGTGGCAAAATGTGGTTGAGCTCCCAACATATAGGTTCTGTAAGTACATCCTCTTTCCCTCTGCCCCCAAATGTCTTTGCTTCTGCTATCACTATTTCAGTGGTCAGTGTTCTTCCGAAGTAGGAGTAAATGCTTGCAATCCCCCTTCAATTGAATGGACCCAATGAGAGGGACTAGTAACGCACCCTGCCACTTTTTCTGACCATCTCTTTGCTGGATGAGTTAACAGTACGCTATACTTCACACATACATCTATGCAGTGTATTTCTCGTTTTACATTTCATGCTGCATTTGACCTCCAGTCTCTTCAACTCAATGGCTGATATGGTAATGTCATCTGCCAATGAGGCAATGTTTGTGAACTACTGTAGTGTAGGAAAACAAGTATCATGCACGTATAGTTGAAAAGTGTATGTGAAATAACGGAGCCCTGTGGAACTCAGTTAGGGAAGTTTCGTGTTTGTGATGACTTGCCCTGGTTTGTAACATGTGCTAGTCTACCAGATAAGTAGTTCAGAGGCAAGCGTTTGGCACTGTTCTTCATATCTGCACTGTGGATTTTGGTGATTAGTTTGCCTCAGGGGATGGCATAAAAAAGGCTTTACTAACGTCTTTTGCTGTAAGAAGTGTATGTTGTGCAGGGCTCGTGGAGTTGGTGCTGTCAGATGTGTATTATGTGAGGTTGTCAGTAAAGTGTTTGTGGAGTCAAGTGCTCTAAATCTAATTTGACTTCAAGAATTAGGCGTTCATTTATCTTGGATGGCGTGCTGAAGTGTCTGTGTGAAGAAGGGTGTGTTGGATCTTTGTCTGATTTAAGTACAGTGAAAATTGTTCCATGTTTTGAGATGCTGGGAACGCTGCAGTGTGCGTGTGAATAATTGTTATAGTAATTCATTTAAAACACATACTATATTCGTTTTCTTTCATACACTTGCAATAGCATTTTCTTTCGTGTTTAGAGATGGACCTGCAGCAATTTTTAATCACAAAAAGCTAAAAACAAATCATTTATAAGGGGTTTTCATCATCATCAACAACATCTCGACCTATTTTTCGTGACTAAGGACAGTCGACGGCAGAATTTCGTACCTGTCAACATGCGTGGCACGTACATGTCTGCGTACATGTCTATTGATGGTAACTCTGCCTGAAAGAGTTCACAGATATGGGCGAAATTAGCTCTGCAGAAAGAAACTGCTGTTGTCCTTAGAGACATTGCACCTCTTTTACTCTTTTATTTCTACTTAAGCGCGTTAACAATCTCCTTTATGTTATCTATGCAAG
This sequence comes from Birgus latro, assembly GCA_018397915.1. Lineage (NCBI taxonomy): Eukaryota > Metazoa > Arthropoda > Malacostraca > Decapoda > Coenobitidae > Birgus > Birgus latro. Next base: position 6,510 of record JAGKTI010017110.1, on the reverse strand, counting down.
CTTTATCAACACTGCGAATCCATTAGCAACATAAAAGACCACGAGAAAGTGTAGTATGTAAAATACATCGCTAAGAATGGGATGCTAAAGAGAGAAAGAAAAAAGAAAACAGGAATAATGGCCCATCTTAACCACGGCTCGGCTGCATGTCAACCAATCAGCGGCCGACGAGTGCAGTTGTCTAGTCTCGCAGCCCGGACAGTACGAGTGAGGGAAGGTTGTGTTTATGTGGGCAGCGTGGGTAAACAGCAGTCTCAAGCTTACCTTCTCCGTGTGGGTACCCGTTCCTGTTTGTGTGCCTTATTAAGTGTTTTCACCTTTATTATAAACGTGCAAATGATCCTAGTCTCGCTGCCCGGCCAGTACGAGTGCGGGAAGGTTGTGTGGGCAGTGTGGGTATTCAGTCTCCATCTTCCTCTCCGTATGATAACATTCTCGTTTGTGTGCCTTATTCAGTGTTTTCATCTTCATTATAAGCGTGCAAATGATCTCTAGCAGTGGAAACCTAGTGGCAAAGAAAAGCGTAGTGGTGGTGAGGTTTCTGAGTTTAAAAGCTCGTATTCTCGCATAAGGAAGCTCCCAAATACCTTTTCCCAGGCGACTTACTTTGCTAATGGCATCTTAACTGCCCTTCTCCGTGTTACATGAAGTCATTCTTATGCCGCCATACTCTGCTTAAATATTGCGCAAGGGGATAACCAGCCACGTCCAGAAATACGGTAAATCGCCAAGGAAGAGGTGCTAGGTATGATGCGTAGAAGTGAAAGTGCCAGACATAAACAAACAGGTCGCGATAATGTGGAACTTAGTTTTCGGCCATACTAATACTGAAAAGTAAAATTAAAGTTAACCTTATTTCTGATGAGATATGGGCCACAGCTAATAATGAAAAGTATAATTAATTATAACCTAATTTTGTATTAGTATTGGATCAAAGTAAATACTGATGTGCAAAATTAATATACTGACAATGTCGTGTAGTTTGTTGCCAGAGCCGAAAGTGACATAGTTCGTAATTCCTTTTCCTCGATGATGTATTTTGCTTGTTGCCCCTTCGGTACTGGAAACCTATAAATTAACATGGGTGATAATCAGTTTGTAAGAGGCTTGATAAGTCGCCAAGAAAAATGTTACGAAGTCCACCGTGGCACCAAGAATTTAACTCTAAATGCATAATGTGTGTGCAGTGGAATTTCTCAGATTCTTAGATGAAAACAGAGATGGATGTGATTATGGTTATGTGTCCCTGAAATGCAAGTGATACAGGATTGTTCTCAGTGCATCTAAGTGTTGTGGTAGAGCTAAGAAATCTGCCGAAGTACATCCTAAGAGGTGTCACTGACCGAAACAGCAAAAATACCAACCTAGTGAACTGCAGGCTGAAGTTTCTCGTCTTCAGCAGTCCACCATCCTACTTAGGGGGATAGGAAATGAAGTAGTGGACCTTTGTATAACCAGGCATTGGAAACCCCCCAGTCATATCGGTGCTACCACGTGAAGGCGATAGCACCTGGATTATGCATTCTTCCAACATCTTCACCTCACGTCCATCACAGCTCCAGGGCCGGTGAGTGTTTACATTGACGTTAAAGCTTTGTAATATGGTGACGCATTTTCCTTGCTTATTCTTGCTACTCTCTCTCTCTCTCTCTCCCCTTTAGGGAAACCATTTGCAGTGACAGCGTTAAAAGCAATCTTCATTCACCACTTTGCAGTCTGATTTCTTTTGTGCATTTAATCGTCAGAGAGTATCAGGAATAAAATATAAATTATGTCATCGAAATCTAGGGAATAATGGTAATTTTTAGAACAATATTTCCTTTATGGAGTCATCTTTTTCCTTTCGACCAGTCTATTTCCATTTGTTGTGTGTATGTTTAGAAATTCGAGTGACGTCATGTATGCCTATCCCTGCACCGAATATATATGGAAGGAGACGTGGTTCCTTGGTGAGAGATTTGTGCAGTTTAGGCTATTTTGGCACGCGGCTACACGGTGCAATTGTCGTACTTTGTAAAACTGTTTTGTTACAAGAGGTTACTTTAATTTCTGAAAGGGCAGTTTGAGTGTACCTCCCTCGAAATCACTGATCACCTCATTCAGCTTTATCAAACTATCATTAGTAACAGTTAGCAGTAGTAGTAGTAGCAGTAGTACCAGTAGTAGTAGTTACTGTTTTTGTTGCTTTGTTATATTATTGCTATATTATTACTATTTTATTATTATTATTATTATTATTATTATTGTTGTTGTTATTATTATAAGAAATCTCATAGGGTGAAGCTTAAATCACAAGACGTATAAAACAGATAAGGCTTTGGCTCTATAAAATAATACACTTAAAAGTAGAATGATTTATTCACAAATACATACAAGAATACAATATATAGTCATAGATATTATACATTACCTCAGTATCAGGAGTCTAGCAAATCATATGTATAGAAATCAGTAATACAGCAGGTCCTCGGTGTATGCTCTCTCTCTCTCTCTCTCTCTCTCTCTCTCTCTCTCTCTGATTGATTCTACTACCCCCAAATGATCCTTTCTACTTAGCGGTAATGAACTATACTCTTTTGACTCTAACTTGGTCCAAAATTCCCATTTCTATCTTGAATGCTGAGCTGTAGCAATAGATTAGCACTGGAATGTGGTGGTAGTCGCGACGAAGTGCCATGGAAAGGATGGAGAGCTGTAGCATTGTCTTTTTCTGCCACTGAGCTACGTGAAATAAGCTGCAAAAGGCCGAAAATCTGGGCCAAGTCAAGGTGAAAAGAATATAGGTTACGATTGCCTTTATTGTTCTCCGTGTGTGTCAGACTTGGGGCATAGACTTGACAGTCCGTTCCTTTAGGTCCAGCAGTCCTCCAGGCCACACTCCTCTACATACCGGTATCAACACTTCGGCGCTAACATCCACCATCTATATTGAATACATTCTAGGGCAGTCTCATTCAGGACTGACGTGGTGGTTTTAGCGGGGTATTTTCATGACATGTCGGTGGATCGTGTGGGAGTTCAGTAAGGCTTGTTTTTACAGAATTAAAATCTAACTGTTCCCAGCCCCAACCTCTGTTCGAACTCGCGTCCTATTAGAGAGCAAACTCCACGTCTAACCACTTGATAGCGACCTACTTTACTATCGTCAACAAAACTACATCCGAATCCATGAGGCTGATTGTCAGAGTCCACGGACAGAGAAGCAGGAGGGAAGAAAGGATGAATGCTACCGAGTGTGCATTATTGTTTTCCTGTATGTTATTTATGTATACAGTGTCAGTTTATATATATACCTGCATCTGAACAGTTTGGGATAAGAAAAATTCTACTTAAATTTCCCTTCTGCCTTTGACTTTCTTCGTATGGCCAATAATTCGATCTTCGCATGTTTTTTTTTTAATATATATTACGATTCTTGCTTCTAAAAAATGGCAGTATCTTCGCAGTGATTGTTTTCAGGGTGTGATTCTTTGACATCTTTCTTTTTCTTACACGGCTTTTGAGAGAGCCGTGATAGAGCTAGAGAGATCTTCTTGGTCCTTTTCTTACTCCTTTTTAAACAGCTATTGTGCTATTATTTCACAAAGCGGTGGGAATACTCTCCTCACAGGCTCTACTACTTTTCAAACAACGCCTCAGAAACCTAACACGATCGTTGTTGAGTTTGTTTAAGGAGTGATACCATTACTGAGCTTACGCCTCCTTAAACAGCGCCTGAGGGAATATTACTATCACAGTCTTTACTTCTCTTTACACAGCGGGTGAGTGAATACTGCCCTTGTCGATCTTACTCCACAGCGTCTGAGGAATATTACATTACAAAGTGACTGAAAGACGACACCGTCATAAATCTTACTCCTTAAACAGCGCCGCGGGCATATTACCTTACACAGCGACTGAAAGAATACTGCCCTCACTGATCTTACTCTTTCTTAAACAGCGCCTGAGAGAGACCAGAAAGAGCCAACAATATCTTCTTCCTGTGTCCCTGCATGTAAACGCCCATCAGCTGCAGGTCTCGCTTACTTAGTCCCACCGCCGCTAGAGGGCAATACAGGCCGTTCTGGTGGAAGTTTTCGGTGTAATCTTCAAGGCTTAGGGACCTTAGCCACTCCTCAATGGTTTCAGGGACCTCGTCGGGGACCTTTGGGGGTTGCTTCACCTGTGGGAGGAACAGAAATTAGTCTTTTTACTACCAGAAGTCTCCATTTAGCTGGTTAAAATCATTCATTGGTGAAAAGGATGTAATTAATCTCCTCCCCATTCTTGCGTGATCTCAGGCTTTGTACTTCGTGAGGGACCTTCAGGGGATAAGAGAGGAAGAAAGATTAGTCCTTTTTCTATGAGAGGCAATCCCAAAGCTGAATTAAATCGTCTGGTGTGGCACGAAAACGATTAATCTCTCTTTCACCTAAGAAAGGAAGAGAGATTATCCTCAATGACAGGTGTGGCAGGGTGTGTGGTGTGGAAGTGTGAAATGTGGCAGTGTATGGTGTGGAAGTGTGAGGTGTATCAGTGTGTGGTGTGGAAGTGTAAGGTGTGGCAGTGTGTGGTGTAGTTGTGTGAGGTGTAGCCTAATAATGTGTGGTGTAGTGTGAGGTGTGGCAGAGTGTGGTGTGGTAGTGTATGGTGTGGCAGTGTGTGGTATGATAGTAGGCTATGTGGTATGGCAGTGAAAGGTGTGGCAGAGTTGTGATGTAGAACATAAGAAGAGAGGATAACTGCAGTAGGCCAGTTGGTCAATGCTAAGCAGCTCCTAGAAGAGTAACTGAACTACTTGAATGAGATAAGGATACCAAAGAAGAAGTGTGAAGGGTGGCAGTGTGTAAGTGGGAAGTGTGGCAGTGTGTGGTGTAGGACTGTGACCTATTTTGCCTACCACGCCTTCAGTATTATTACCTATTTAATTATATTTCTGCTACCTTCAGGTGTTTTCATTCAGTTTGTGGTTGATTTACTAGACATGGAAAGATTCTACGTGTTCCTTTTCGTCTCCTTCCTGCAGAAAACAATTATGATTTACGATAATATTTGCCCTCGCAACTAGGAATTCCTTTTTGTAGGATTAATTCGAGACTTGGAACCATTCTGCACATTTTCTTCCTTGTCTCTCCTTCAAAAACAAGTCAGTTACGACACAGAATCGATCGTAATGTCTTGAGAACCCCACCGCTGATACTCAAAGGGGTGCAGAGATGGACTGGGCATATATGAAAGGTGAAAACAGGTCATATCAAAGACTGTGGGCGGGAAACTAAAGGTGGTGTGCAGGGAACATTGAGACAGCATTTAAAGCGGAACGATGCACGCCATGTTTGTGGTAAATGTCGCTCCTGTACTGCAATCGATTCAGTAGAACAAAATACTTTACCATCGACTCCGTAAAAGAAAATGATATACCTGGACTGAGCTGCATGCAGAAGACAGGTGAGGAAGTAAAGGAGCGTTGTGGTGTTGATGTGGATTTGACTGAATTTGTTGAGAGAAGCGCTTTGAGATGGTCTGGCCTGGTGGAGAGGATGTAGAAAGAGAGACTGACTAGAAGAGTGTGTGTGGGTGAGGAGGAGGGGGGAGACCAAGGATGAGATGGAGAGATGGAGTGGAGGGATATAGGAAGGGGGAGGGGGTGAATTAGACAGAAGGCACCCAAATGACAGAGGACAGAGCCACGTGTAGGTGATTTGTTTGTGGCCACCCCTTACCCGCGATTAAGGCGTCTGGCAATAGATAGATAGATATATAGACAGACAGATTTACGATAGGCTTTTTACTTGTCTGTTCACACCAAAGCTGACGCAGGGAAATGAAGTTGGTAAATCAACGTTGTGTGGGGGAATGTTTGTTGGATAAGCAGTTCAGTCAGTCAGTTCTGCATGTTTGTGAGGGTTCGACAGTACATCCGTAAAATACTGAGCACGCTGGGTTCAGTCAAGACACTCCCTTCTAAAATTCACGTCCTCATCAACTTTTCATCATCTTTTCCTTCCTCCCTCCAAATTCACTTCCTCCTCATCTTCTTCTGCCCCAAAATTCTTTTCCCCAACTTCTTCATCTTCTAAAATTATTTTCCTCATCTTCTTCCTCTCGTGAAGTTCAGTTCCTTATCATTTCCTTCCGTTCCTGATGTTCACTGCATGATCTTCCTCTCCTGAAATTCACCTCATGACCTTTGTATACTGAAATTCACATCCTCGTCCTCTAATTCTTTCCCTAACCTTATTCCTTCCCTTCCGACCTGGTTGCAATCCTCACAACATTTTAGTGCCTCTCCTTGCCATTTACCGGTACATAGTTACACCCGATATGAAGTCTTTACCTTAGTCTGTTCACACCTAGAGCTGAGATAGATACATGAGAGATAAACGAAGGCTACAGCTCACCTCTCCAATTCGATAAGCTCTCCTAAGCTCAATTAAAGCCTCCGACAGTAGCAAGAATTAGATTAAGAAAATGTAACAGTGATGAACCTCCTCAGTACAGCGGCCTTTTTTTCTTTTCTTTCCTTTTTTT
>JAGKTI010017109.1:409-18793 GCA_018397915.1 Birgus latro | reverse complement strand
TTAATATATAAGCTCAATCCAAAATTAAACTTAATTCCTCCATCAATCCTAAAATAAACTTACTCCAAAACTTCCTCCAATCCTAAAATAAACGTACTCCAAATCCTAACGTAAACTCTTACTCCAAAGCTTCCTCCTTCAATCTTAACGTAAACTTACTCCAAAACTTCCTTCAATCCTAAAATAAACTTTCATCCAGTTTTACGTTGCGCCATAAGCGTAGGAGCCCGGGGCTAGGAAAGTCGGTCCTGACGTTTAGATATCGAATGACCAGTCTCATCCGTGACTGGCATGACGAGATGTAAACCTAATTTACACAGGCTTAATCTGAATGGAGTGCCTTAAATACCCACCAGGCGCTATAATTTGGTTATATAGTTACCACCCAGCGTAGTAAATGGTTTCCTGGTGTACAGGAAACCATTTGGCTTGTAACAATGCAGTCACCCATAGGCAGAAGGAAGAGAAATGAATGAAGGAAAGATGAGGGAGTGTAAAGTCACCTGCAGGAGGAGACAAGAAGAAGAGGCAGACACCCAAAGCAGCACTACACTAAGTGAGTGGATGATGAGCGTCCCCGCCTACCACCATGGGCAAATTATCTAGCTCAGGCAGTGTTAACACTTGGTGGACAGCTAATTTAAGAAACTCAATTGTCATAATTGTTTGGTGGTCACTACTTTTTAGCAGGATTGATTAAAGCAGTGTTTNACAGGATTGGATGATGAATGAATGATGAATCATTATTGCCAACAGTAACTACCAGTATCTTTTGATATCGTTCCGTCGATGAATAAAAACAGTCAGTGTATCTAGTTTCGCTTATATTTTTTGTCCAAGATGTTTTAGTATTAATGACAAATACCGAATTCAGACCATTTTAGGCAATTTTCTTGTGTCTCGTATCTTGAAATTTATCTAATTCACTTTTCCTGAGGCTGCTCAGATCTGGTAAAGCCCCATCACACATTCCGTAATTGAACCATGATAGCGCCACTAATTCAGTCAGTAGCGGCATCATGGTCCTAATTCAGGGTCTATCGTGATCAATCGTGACACACTCGGCTGAGGCCATGATAAATTAACGTTAATTTATCGTGGAGCTCCCCGATTTTTTTACCTAACGTAGTGCTCTCGTAATCTTACGTGACCTTATCGTGATCTTTGTTGCAGCTACGTGGCTGTCATAGGTCCTTCTGCGACTCTGTCACAAAAAAAAAAAAAAAAAAAAAAAAAACGCTATGAGTGAGTTACGACAGCCCTAATACTATGCCGAATGTCATGATAGATGCAAGCACAAGTCACGATAGAGCTAATAATTTTGACAATTATTTGACAGTTAACATGCACATCACGATGGTCCCAAGATGGAGTCTTGATAACCCCAAGAATACGGTAGTTGAGTCACGAGAGCTAATTATGGGTCATGATGTAGTCACTATAGACCTACGCATTTTTCGTGGCCTCGGCGATTTAGCAACTGCACAGGCACACGTTGCGGCAGCACAGGGTGGGTGGGGCGTGTGGGCATAACTCTTGATGCTATCGTGGTACGTTCATGGCACCGTCATGACTCTGTCATGGCACTGTCATGGTGATCGTGGCCTCATCGTGACGACAAAATAACTGTTAAAAATTTGAAATTCTGCCAATCGTGACTCAGTTTTACAGCTATCATGCCTCCATCGCGACCATCTTACAACCAACATGGCATACTTACAGCCATCGTGACACTGTTTGTTATCAGCGTCAAATTTCATGACAGCGCCAATAATTGCATTAGTGGTGCTATCGTGGTTCAATTATGGAATGTGTGATGGGGGCTTAAGTGTGTGGGGGTGTCAGGGTTCCGGATGGTGTTCATGAAAGATCTTAGCCACCTTTTATGGTAATAAGTCTGTAAAAGTCAATTATCCGAAATCTGTCTGTATGGTTTGCATGTAAAGCGCATGGTAACTGTGAATGTAATTAAAGCTACAAACCAGTGTTCTTTTGCCAAAGATATTTTATGAAGGGATCCCAAGTTCTATCTATCTATTGCCAGATGCCTTAATCCCATAAGGAGTGGCCACAAACAAATCGCCTCCATGTCGCCCTGTTCCCTGCCATTTCATTGCCCTGCGCCCATCTCGCACAACCCTCTCTCATATACCTCTCCACTCCATCCCTCCATCTCATCCTTTCTTCTTTTCTTTTTTTTAATGCAAGGAAGAAGGAACCAAAGGCCATGGGCCTGCATACTGTTCCCTCATTTCGTTTCGTTTCGTTTTTGAAGGCTCCAACATGCTTGCATGCGTCGGCCTTGGTCACCTAATGGCGGCTCTCCACGCTGCTCGATCCCTGGCAGCCTCCCTGTTCAGTCCCTTAACACTTAAGTCACACTTAATGACCTCGTCCCATGTCTTTCTCAGTCTACCCCTCCCACCCCCTTCCCCAATATTAACACCTCTCACCCTCTGTACCCAATTATCATCCCCCATCCTCTCCACATGTCCAAACCACCTCAGCCTACCTCTCCTCATCACAACACCAATACACTCCAGTCCCATCTTACCTCTCAACTCTTCCAACGTAAACCCAGCCCCCCCAGGCCTTGCACGCAGGGACACACTGCACATCCACCTAATATTTCTGTACGTTTAAACCTGCGAATATCCTCTTCCTTTACTGCCCATGCCTCACTACCAAACAGCATCACACTTCTAACACATGCTGCATACAAAGACCCCTTAGCACGTAAGGAGAGCCCTTTCAATGTCAGGAGAGGCAACAGCTCCCTGAACTTCTTCCAACCACTTCTCACCCTAGCAACCGAGCTAACTCCAACCCCAACTCCGGCACCTAACATGTCTCCCAAATAACGAAACTCCTCCACACACTCAAGAGACTCACCTGCAAGTTCAACCCTCTCACACCTAACAATCTCCACCTGCTCTCCCCGACACGCCGCACTTATTAAATCAGCATCATCTCGCAGTCTACCTCTAATACCACTACATCTCTTGTGCACCCACTTATCACAAACACTACACAAGATGGAATTACTTCCCACACCCTTGTGGCAAACTGCACATGGCCACTCTCCCTCTCCTCTGATTGTACTGCCACCAACCCTAGATATCATCACTTTTGTTTTATCTGCATTTACCCTTAAGCCCTTGTACCCCATACCATCTCTCCACTTCTTAAATCTTTCCTCAAACACCTTTTCATTCTCTGCAATCAACACCAAATAATCAGCATACAACATCTCCCATGGAAGTCCATCTCTGAAGTCATGTGAGAGGGCTTCAAGCACCATGATAAACAACAAGGGACTCAAAACTGACCCCTGATGCACACCAACATTCACGGAAAACTCATCACTCAAAGCTCCATTCACTCTTACCTGGGTGTGAGCACCCATGTACATGGCCATAACCACCCTAACCAGCCACTCTTGCAACCCTAGCTTTCTCATTGCCCACTTCACCACCTCTCTAGGGACTGTGTCAAAGGCCTTTTCCAAATCAACAAAAACAAAATACAATTCCCTTTTCTTTCCAATATATTTTTCCTGAAGCTGTCGAACAATGAATATGGCATCAGTGGTCCCCCTGCCTGGCATAAACCCAAACTGCATCTCATCGATATTCACTCTTTCCCTAATCATACCTTCTAGAACTCTCTCCATTACTTTCATTATCTGATCTAAGAGCTTTATACCTCTGTAATTTCCCCTTTCCAGGGCATCACCCTTTCCTTTGTACACATTTACAATTACACTCTTCAGCCAATCATCTGGGACAACACACTCATATATAATCATATTTATCAGGTCAGTGACTAATTCACCCCAGTATCTCCTGAGGCCTTCAACATTTCGGCAGTCAACCCAGACACACCTGCCGCCTTCCCCACCTGCATCCTGCCTATTGCCTGACTCACAGTAGCAGTGTCAATCAAAGGCCAAGGGTCAAACACTGGATCAGCTGGCTCCAAACCTTCTCTATCCCAATCAAACTCCACATTCAACAATCAGCTATAATGCTCTCTCCATGCATCTTTAATATTCTCACTGTTCACCACTACCCTTCCATCATCATTCTTCACACACTGCTCACCTACAATGTCCTGATTATCCCTCTTCACCTGATTTGCCACCCTAAAAATCATATTTTTCCTTTCTCCATGATTTAGATTATCAAGTAAAAGTCTCTGTGACTCAGACTTCGCCCTGTATACCTTTCTTCTGGCCCTGCGCTTGGCAGCCAAGTACTCCTCCCTGTTACCACCATTCTTCCATTCCTGGAAAAGTCTTCTTTTCTCCTTAACTGCAGCTTCTAGACCCTCATCCCACCACCAAGTTACTTTATGTCTTGGTGGGCCTCTTGTCCAACCGCATATTGCATCGGTAACTCTCAAGAGGTTGTTCTTAAGGACTCCTTCCAAGAAAAAACAAAAAACAATATGAAAGAGAGCCAAATTCAAGATCCATTCATTTCGAGATGCCTGGACACACTGCGTTTGAAAGACTGGAGACCATAGGAAGTAGGGAATACAGACAAAGGAAGACAGTTCCAGAGTTGACCAGTTGCATAAATAAGGGACTGGGAGTAACAGTTAACTCTTGCATTAGAGAGTTGGACAGAAAAGGGATGAGAGTTTGTTGCTAGGCGGGTACTACGTGCCCGTCGTAGCGGTGGAGGGATGCATGCAGACAGTTCAGAGGAACAGTGACCATTGAAGTAGAGATAGAAGAGAGATAAAGATGCAATTGTGTGACAAAGAGACAAATGTTGAAGGGAATCCGTAAGAGGAGGAGAGTTAATGAGACGAAAAGCCTTAGACTCCACCCTGTTGAGAAGAGCTGTATGTGGAGAGCCTCCCCACACATGAGAGTTGTACTCCATACAGGGGCAAATAAAACCAGTGTACAAGGTCAACAACTGTGCAGGGGTAAAGAAAGTTCGGAGTCGGCTTAGCACACCTAATCTCTTGGAAGCAGATTTCACAAGAGATGTAATATATTCTTTACAAGATAAATCCCAAGAGAATGAAACCCCAAGCAAGTTCAAGGATGATGCAGACTGAGCTGGATATTATTAAACATTAGTGGGTAATCCTGAGGAAGATTTTGTCGGGTTGATAAGTGTAAGAACTGAGTCTTTGATGCATTAAAAACAAGATTATTTTTACCCCAATCATAGATACATGCCAAGTCAGACATTAGGTGGGCCATAGCCTCATCCCTTGTTTGTTGAAGTAATTGCTGAGATGGACGTTGCGGAAACCGAATGGAAAGGTGAAGGGTGGAATCATCAACATATGAGTGGATAGGGTTAGATGTACAGCTTAGAAGGTCACTGATGAATAAAAGGAAGAGAGTTGGCCTCCCCTTCCCTCTCCTCCCCTCCACCTCACTCACATATATTCTCTTCATCAGTCTCACTCTCCATCCTCTCCACATGGCCCACCTCAGTATGTTTCTCCTAACACTTCCTATCACATCCACATCACAATGCTCCTTCGCTTCCTCATTTGTCAGTCTGTCTCTCCATGTGACCCCACATGCTCCTTTCAAATAACTCATTTCCACTGCTCTCACTCTTGACTTGTGTCCCTCCAACAAGGTCCAAGCTTCACTACCATATGTTAGAGTTGGTGTCACAATACTGTCATGTAGTAGCTTTTTCACTTCCATGCTCACTTCCCTGTTTCATATCACTGCTTTCAAGGAACCAGCAACCTTTCTTCTTTATTGTACCCTTTCAAGCACTTCACCCTCTAAACTTCCATCCTTACTCATCACACTACCCAAGTATTTGAATGCACTCACATTTTCCATTTCCTCCTCATCCAACCTTACTGTACATTCACTGACTTCACTTCTCCCAAAGACCATAACTTTACTCTTCCCTACATTCAACTTTAGATTTTGTTTCTTACACACACTTCCAGATTCATCCACCAAGCCTTGCAGCTCCCCTTTGTCTTCACTCAACAACACAGTATCATCTGCAAACAACAGTACATGGAGTTTCCAAACACTGCCCTCTCTCACTAGGGCCACTCCAACATCCCCTGCCCTACCTTGTATCTCTTTCATACAGATTGAACAACCATGGAGACATGACACAGCCTTGCTTCATTCCAACCTTCAAGAAGAAAAATTCACTCAGTTCACTATCCACACACACTGCAGCCTTTGCACCCTCACGCATATTCTTCACGGCCTTCAACAACTTCCCATCTACTCTGTACACTGTATTCTTAATACTTTCCACAATCCCTGCCTATCCACCCTGTCATATGCTTTCTCCAAATCCATGAAGGCCACATACAACTACTTTCCGTTCTCGAGAAAATTTTCAAAAGATCTAAGAATGAATATCTGATCTACACAACCTCTTCCTTTCCCAAAACCTCCCTGTTCTTCAACTAATTGCTCTGTTATTTCCCTAACTCTGTCAGTAAGTATCCTACCATATACTTTTCCTATTACACTAAGAAGACAAATGCCCTTATGATTACCACACATTTCTTTTTCCCCTTTTCCTTTGTACAAGGGAATAATTATACCTGACTTCCAATCCTCCGGGACTCTACCTTCTTCCCAGGCCAATCTGCATATCTTCCACATCCATTCTACTACTATCTCTTTCCCCCATGCTTCAGCATTTCATCACACACTCCATAAGTTCCTGGGGCTTTCCCCATTTTAACTTTCTTCATTGTTTCCACAACCTTCTTCCTGCTTTCTTCCACTTTTCTCACATCCCTCCTTCTCCCAGCCATTCCCCAGCCACTTATACAGTATAATTCCTTAAAGTGTTCTCTCCATCTGCTTACTTTTCTTCCTTCTCCACTAGTAATCTACCATTTTTATTTTTCACTCCTCAGCTAACTTCTTTGGCACCCTGTCTAACTCTCTTTACCTCTTTCCAGACCATTTTCTTACATTCCCTCCACTTTACACTCAAATTCCTTCCAAATTCCTCACCCACTCTTACTAATCTTTTCATCTCTCTCTTCCACTCTACATATAACTCTCTCTTCCGTCTCTAACTTCTTCCACACCCGTTTCTCATCCACTCACTATATGCTTTCTTTTGTGCCACAGTTTCTCTCACCTCTTCGTTCCACCATGCTGTTTCATTCACTCCCTTCGTCTTCTCTTCACCCCACACACCACCTCACATGCTACACAGATTTCTTCTGTGAATATCTTGCACACATCTTACACGTCCCCCATCTGCTCCAATCCATATTTACCAAATCGCTCCTCCACTTCCCTCTTATATTCTGCCTTTTTCCCATCCTCTTGTAACCTTTCCACTCTCCTTGCATATACTACTTCCTGTTCTTCCCTTCTTCTATTTCTTCATTTCATTTAGACTTTGATTCTGGTGGTGGTCAGCAAGTCCACTTCTGACCACCACCAAGTGGTGGTCAGCAAGCCCACTCCCCCACCCTTTAAATACTCTTGCATCCATTACACACCTTCTCATCCTTTCATCCACACACACACACACATAATAAATCATTGCCTTCCATTCATTCAGTTCACCACCCACCTTTCTCATTATTCGCCACATATACCTTTGGATCATCTTGTGCCTGAAGAGGGCATTGGCTACCAACAACCCCCTCCCAGCTGAAATGTCCACTAAAGCACTGCCATTCTCATATATCTCTGCAGGCACACCCGACTCACCTACTACTCCATCCACCTTCAGTCCCTACATTTCCATTCATATTTCCAATCAAAAACACTCTCTCATTCCTTTCAAACTTTTCCATGCATGCTTCCATATTTGTCCAGAAGTTCTAGTGGAACTAATTCAGTCACACACTTAATGTGCTGAAAGTGTGCACTAACTGTCTAGTTTGATTACACGACATAACCACCCAGGAATTGGTAAATATTTTACACACAAAATTGACCATAGTTGTTCAAAATCGATGAACAGCACAAAAATAAAATGTCATCTAAATTTTGGTTGTTTCTTGTCATAATAACTGAAGCTTTAGTTAAGACAATGAGCTCTTGCCAGTAAGAAACACAGACATACCTATTACATGTCTACCTAAACCCCCTCTATCCTGTCTCTTGTAACAGCACACATCTATATTTTCTCTCTAGTGTCCAAAGCCACTTCCTCCTCTTCCTGTTACCATTCACATATTTGGGCTGGCTAATTTGATCTCAGGAAGCTCCCTTTGGTGATTTATTCCAAGGATCTACAGCTAGTGAAAATCAAACAGTTGATCCTCATTTAAAGATGCAGCTATAATTTTAATGTTACTTGTAGGATAGCACCTTTATTCCCTTACTGTTGTTCAAGATTTATTCTAAAATTGTTATGAAGTCAGAAGTGAATTTTTTTTTGTGCTTTGAAACCTTCAAACATGAATCAGATGCATGTCTCAAAGCGGCCCTTTGCCTGCACACACTTTAATGTGAGAATTGACTGACTGTTGCTAGTAATATACAGTGCTAACTTATACACCCCCACGACTGAGGTAAAGAGCCGTGGGGTACCAGGAACTAGGTTTGTGAAGCTTAACTCAAATATTGTATTGTTGGCCTTGGTGAGAAAATACAAAGCCTCAGTCAGACCTCGCAGATTCTGAAGATAGTTAACAAATACACATAGACAGAATATCCACTGCACAATAACATCATATACATCTTGAGTTATAATTATTATTTAAATCCAGTAAAGAAAATATCAGTACAGTAAAACCTCACAATAATGGAATAATTGGGACCCAAGCCATTCCAAAATAAAAAGGCAAAATTCCGATAAAAGTGACATCTGGACTTACCCTTGCTAACCCGGACTTTTTCCGATATATATCAGACATTAGTCCGAGTTGCACAAATGGTTTTTAAACTGTTTTTACTACCACTGCAGTACTCGTTTCATTTCGTTTCGTTTCATTTTTGAAGGCTCCAACATGCTTGCATGCGTCGGCCTTGGTCACCTAATGGCGGCTTTCCATGCTGCTCGATCTTTGGCAGCCTCCCTGTTCAGTCCCTTAACCCTTAAGTCACACTTAATGACCTCGTCCCATGTCTTTCTCGGTCTACCCCTCCACCAGTATTAACACTTCTCACCCTCTGTACCCAATTACCATACCCCATCCTCTCCACATGTCCAAACCACCTCAGCCTACCTCTCCTCATCACAACACCAATACACCCCAGTCCCATCCTACCTCTCAACTCTTCCATCGTAAACCCAGCCCCCCCAGGCCTTGCACGCAGCGACGCACTGCACATCCACCTAATCACTGTCATTTCTGTGCATTTAAACCTGCGAATATCCTCTTCCTTTACTGCCCAGGTCTCACTACCATACAGCATCACATTCCTAACACATGCTGCATACAAAGACCCCTTAGCACGTAAGGAGAGTCCCCTCAATGTCAAGAGAGGCAACAGCTCCCTGAACTTCTTCCAACCACTTCTCACTCTAGCAACCGAGCTAACTCCAGCCCCACCTCTGGCACATAACATGTCTCCCAAATAACAAAACTCCTCCACACATTCAAGACACTCACCAGCAAGTTCAACCCTCTCACGCCTAATAATCCCCACCTGCTCTCCCCGACACGCCGCACACATGAAATCAGCATTATCTCGCAGTCTACCTTTAATACCGCTACATCTCTTGTGCACCCATTTATCACAAACACTACACTAGACGGAATTACTTCCCACACCCTTGTGGCAAACTACACATGGCCACTCTCCCTCTCCTCTGATTGTATTATACCTTCACTACAATAACCAAATGCTATATATAATAATACTGTAATGTACTGTACACTGATAAACATGTCTTTTATTTACCATACGGTGTTGAACATAGCTGAAGTAGTCAGGCAGTCCGGACTGCTTGTGGTTTTATCAGACTTTTTCCAATATGTAAGAATTTAGTCCATTAGCTCCTCAAATTCCGGTCTACTGAAGTTCATTATATCGAGGTTTTACTGTATTATATAAACAGCTGCCATAATCAACAATTAATACTTCTGCACTCTAAAAATCTCTGTAATGTTAAAACAACTATTCAGAGTGCAGCATAATTCTGTTCAAGAATAGTACTTACAGGGTACAAAACTGTTCTACAATGGGACTGCACCATAATAGTAAAGTGTGCTATGCATAAATGTCTAATCAGTAGCAATATACTCTCAGTAAAACACTGAATCATTTGGAGCACTTATTGAATTAACTGTTTTTGTAGTAGCTAATGTCAATGATACAGTTGAAGCCAACAGCTGTTATTAAATCAGTATGCTATATTACAGTAATTAATTATACAAATATCATGAATGGGAAACTTGTTGCCAACAATATCATCCACATTCTTTTCTCACAATTAAATCAAACCAGACGAGACCAATCTGCAGCATGACTCTCAGACAACTTTTTGACCATAAAGAAAAAAAAAAGGGGGGGGTGTCAGAGTTCAAATCTTCCCCTGATGTGTTTATCACAGGAGCTACTAGGCAGCTTTCATATGTCTGGAAAAAGCAAAAATAAAGTAGTAACACGTTCTCCAATTGACTGTGTTAAAACAAAATTATGGAAATATGTGGGCATTTTTTTTTTTTTTAATTCCCTTAGTGATACTACAGCAGGTGACCTCAGAATACAAGTACATCTGCTTTCAGCTGTTATGAAAGACAGAGCAATAAATGATTTCTTACTTAGATGAACCATTGCCTCATCTCAGATAACCATGCCATAGACTTGAAATAATCCAGAACGCATAAAAAATTATTGGTAGGAACAGTTACTACAAAGTGTTTAGTAAAGTAGGTCACACAGTGATTCACTCAACATTTCAACTTTTGATATTTTTGGTTCCACTTCACAAACTGAAGATTCCAATAGGTGCTAAGTTTCAGAAGGCATATTACTATCATCATACTAATTTTTTGGGGGGAAACATCATTCATTCTGTTCTATCACTTTCTAATTCTTTTAATTCCAATTCTCATTTCCTTCATGTGGTCATTTACTAATCCTGTCATCTTTCCTCAGCTAACTTCCTACTACTTCAGCTATTGCCATTTTTTTCTCTGTTTGCAAACTTCATATTACTTTCAACTTCGCACACAAACTTTTTACTGTACGGGAATTATTTCTTTACAAATGACCACATGCATAATCTTTCATCTTTTGATCACCTAATTAACCCCACATTTTTCAAGTACGGTGTTTACATTTTTTCCACAATAAACATGTGTAATACTTAACAAAGTCCGTCCTAGTTTATCTTGTCACACTACTTCCTGATTGTATGTTATTACTGAAAGTTGTTCGGTGAGTTCAGAGGTGTTTAGAAGGGCTGCATGATGCACCCCATTTAACAAACATTGTTCAGTATAACCGACAGATTGTTCAGTGGGCTTCATAGCATTCGTTAAATCTCATATCTGCCATATCAGTGTTTGTTATAGCAAGGGTTTACTGTATTACTGCAGTATTTTTTTTCATTCATTCATCATCTAATAACTAAATCATGGTAACCTGATGAAATTATATTTACTTGAGACATACTATGGATGAAACTCAACCAAAGATGCTATGTATTTTGATTCTTTCATCTGTGGGGATATTGAATATTCAGTGACGGAAATCGCTGAGGTCCATACCAAAGCTCGTCATGGTCTGGATTCGGACTGCAATCCGTCCTTTCAGTAACACTGCCCTAAATGCTATGAGGGTAACTGGGGTTACGGCAACCAAACTCCTTCACAAATTTAAGAGGTGTGCATACCAGGTCAATTAAAACAAAATATTCCTTCTCATTAGTATAAATATGAAAGATGAAGATTATAAACTTTGTACTCTTTTGGTACAGTATGAAGTGCTAGCATTCTTATATACAGTATTATTTTGTAGGCTAATAATATTTGATCAGAGATGAACAAAATATATACTCCATAAAAATGTGAAAAATATTATAGAAAGACCGTCAGTGAATTTACTAAAAGTATGTTACATAGAAGTTACAACAGATGGAGAGAACATTTTAATGAATTGCTGAACATGGAGAATGAAAGTAATGCAAGTATAAGTGGCTGGGGAATGGCTTGGAGAAGGAGGGATGTGGGAAGAGAGGAAGAAATCAGTAGGATAGAAGTGGCGGAAGCAATGAAGAAAGTTAAAATGGGGAAAGCCCCAGGAATTGATGGAGTGTGTGGTGAAATGCTGAAGCATGGGGGAAAGATGGTAACAGAACAGATGTGGAAGGCGTGCAGATTGGCCTGGGAGGAAGGTAGAGTCCCGGAGGATTGGAAGTCAGGTATTATTATTCCCCTGTACAAAGGAAAAGGGGAAAAAGAAATGTGTGGTAATCATAGGGGCATTTGCTTTCTTAGTGTAATAGGAAAAGTTTATGGTAGGATACTTACTGACAGAGTTAGGGAAATAACAGAGGAATTAGTTGAAGAACAGGGAGGTTTTGGGAAAGGAAGACGTTGTGTAGATCAGATATTCATTCTTAGATCTTTTGAAAAGTTTCTCGAGAACGGAAAGTAGTTGTATGTGGCCTTCATGGATTTGGAGAAAGCATATGACAGGGTGGATGCAGCCTTTATGGATTTGGAGAAAGCATATGACAGGGTGGATAGACAAGGACTGTGGAAAGTATTAAGAATATATGGAGTAGATGGGAAGTTGTTGAAGGCCGTGAAGAGTATGTATGAGGGTGCCAAGGCTGCAGTGCGTGTGGTTGGCGAACTGAGTGAATTTTTCCATTTGAAGGTTGGATTGAAACAAGGATGTTATGTCTCCATGAATGTTCAGTCTGTATATGGATAGGATTATAAAAGAGATACAAGGTCGGGCAGTGGATGTTGGAGTGGCCCTAGTGAGAGAGAGCAGTGTTTGGAAACTCCCTGTACTGTTGTTTCCAGATGATACTGTGTTGTTGAGTGAAGATGAAGTGGGAGCTGCAAGGCTTGGTAGATTGGATGGGGAGGATATGGAGAATGTGAGTGCATTTAGATACTTGGGTAGTGTGATGAGTAAGGATGGAAGTTTGGAGGGTGAAGTGCTTGAAAGGGTGCAGCAGGGAAGAAAGGTTGCTGGTTCTTTGAAAGCAGTGATAAGAAACAGGGAAGTGAGCAAGAAAGTGAAAAAGCTGCTACATGACAGTATTGTGACACCAATTCATATGGAAGTGAAGCTTGGGCCTTGTGGAGGGACAGAAGTCGAGTGAGAGCTGTGGAAATGAGTTATTTGAAAGGAGCATGTGGAGTCACAGGGAGAGACAGACTGACAAATGAGGAAGTGAAGGAGCGTTGTGGTGTGGATGTGATAGGAAGCGTTAGGAGAAACACATTAAGATGGTTTGGGCATGTGGAGAGGATGGAGAGTGAGAGACTGATGAGGAGAGAGTATGTGAATGAGGTAGAGGGGGGGAGAGGGAGGGGGAGGCTGAGGATGAGATGGAGGGATGGAGTGGAGAGGTATATGAGAGGGGGGTGTGAGCTGGAAGCAGGGCAGTGAAATGGCAGGGGACAGACGACATGGAAGCGATTTGTTTGTGGCCACTCCTTATGGGATTAAGGTGTCTGGCAATATATAGATAGATGTTACATATACAATATATGCACATGTAAATAACCAAGTTTTTAAATACACATGTAACTAACTATATAGGTCATAGTCAGGTGTAACATACCGCATCTCTAATTTTGTATGGAGATAATACTGAACTGTGTTTTTTATGTAAAAATAACAATAGGTAAATGGGCATCTAAGTGAATGGTTCACGATCAGTGTGGGCGTGCAACAAGGTTCTGTGATGTCCTCATGGTTGTTCAATATATACAGTATATGTGGATGGGGTGATGAGAGAAGTAAAAACATGAGTAATGGAGAGAGGGATGGTGTTGGTAATGAATGGAATATCTCAAATTTGTTGAATGTTGATGATGCAGTGCTACTTTTAAATACCAATCAAAAACTTAGTAGACTAGTGCAGACTTTTGTTGATGTCTGTGAGTGTTGTGCCTTGAGAGTAAATATAGAAAAGAGTAAAGTGATGGTTATTGAGACAGAAGGTGATTCCCAGTGAGATGTTACAGTGAATGGTGAGAGTAAATACCTGCATACAGCAAAAGAAAAGTGAGGAAAATATGCAAAAGAAGTGGAAAGTAGAGTGACACAAAGAAGGAAAGTAGGTGGTGCTATGAAGGCCTTGATAAGAAACAGAGGCTTGAGTGTTGCAGCTGTGCGAGGCTTACATAAAGGTGTGTTAGTGCCAACTTTAACATATGGATGTGAGACTATGGTGTGGCATGAATGAGAGCAGTGAAGATGGGACTGCTGAGAAATGTATGTTGAGTACAGAGATTGGATAGGATATGTAATACTGTGATTCGTGAAAGATGCGGAGCGAGGAAGTCTGTGGACTCCAGAACTGAAGGGAGTGTACTGAGATGGTATGGTCATGTGGAGAGAATGAATAACAATAGAGTGATGAAAAAGGACTACCTGAGTGAATCTGATGGAGGGAGGAGGTGTGGTAGGCTCAGGAGAAGGGGGAGAGATATGGTGAATGAGTGTGTGAGGAAGAGGTGTGGAAGTCAGTGAGGCTGTGGGACCGACATGAGATCAAGCTGACTGAATGAATTTTGTGAGAAGTGCATGATCAGGGATCTGGCACCCCTTTTTAACTTGACAGCATTCAGACTGACTCTATCGGATACGTTTATGTGAAGCTACAGAATGTGGTGAAAGTTGTTGGTGTATCAGATAGAGCCAGGATTCCAGGGGCTTGAATGATGAGTGAATGGAAGTGTGGCCCATTGAACTGGGCAAACTTGGGCTGTCTGGATGTTGCTACTCCTCTCCCTGCCCCAGGATGGGAAAGGAGGTCCAGATGATGATGATGATAACAATAGCTTAAAACAGAAAAAATATGGATCACAGCTTTAGAGATGACAGAGTCTAGTAAAGTTTTGAGAGAATGAATGCTGCATTGCAATGTTCATTGAAATACTTGACATACAAATGCTTATATTGTACCTACACATACTGTATGCAGAGTAACTCAAATACTGACCTTTTCAATGCATGAGGATCCTCTTGATATTATTAATTTTCCTCGTAACCTCACAAACCATTTTCTGCATTACATGAAATACAAACCTTGGTAGTTTTAAAAGGTTATTTTCAATACATTACAAATAATGTACACAACTCACTTAAAATGCTAGCAGTGTCATTACAATTTTTGCAACTGTTGTGCATCATTATAAACAAAAATATATAAAAGAATAAACTGCAGTGTCATTGCAAATTGTACTTTAAAGAAACCTACGTGTAATGACGTATGCAACCTTACTTCTTCATCAAAGGGGCTGGGAATGGCATCTAGTGCTCACCATCCACTCACTCGATGTAGTGCTGCTCTAGGGTGACTGCCCTTTCCTCTCTTCCTTCCTTCCTCTTCTGTCTTTCTTTCCTCTTCTTTCTGTCTATGGGTGACTCTACACTGAGTGACAAGCCAAATGGTTTCCTGTATACCAAGAAACCATTTGCTATGCTAGGTGGTAACCATATAACCAGATTATGATGCCTGGTGGTTTAGTGGGTAATTAAGGTACTCCAACCGGATTAAGCCTATGTAAGTTTATATCCAAGGGGAGGTTGGGGTTTATTGTTCACGTAATGCCACTCAGGGATGAGTGAGGCTGGCCGCCACTCTCATCTTAAATGTCAGGACCAACTTACCTACCCCCAGGCTCCTACGCTCCTCATGGGGCAACACAGGATTAGATGATGTATGTATGTATGATCTGGAGAGAGTAGTGAACAAATGAAAAGATATCAATAGGTTTACTGCAAGTGAATGTAAAAAAATTTTCAAAAATCTACACAACACTGTGGCAGTTGTTACAAGGAATGTTGAAAAGAATGACTAAAAAGTTCTGTAAAAAAGTGCATGGCAGGATGACAGAGAAACAAAAAAGTGGCTTGAAAGAATCAAGTGCATTATTTTAGCTGAAGGGCAGAATAACCTTTAGATCTGAAGAGGAATCAAACAATGCTTCTCTCTTGTAAAAAAAAAGTTTTGGTAGCCAAAGTTAACCCTATCAGGTTTGTAGGCTGGGCACTAATGTCTGTGCTAGAGTCAGCCACTCTCACGCTGACCCACATCTTCACGGCACAATATTTTTCTTTGATCCCCCTGTGTAAATACACTTTTCATGATAGAATGTTGCTTTTGGAATCATTTTAAAGCTGAATAGTTGTAATTTATCATAGTATGTTAAAAAAAGGAGAACAAACATAATGAAATGTCAAAATGATGAGTTGAAGTTAGGTGAAAACCAAAAATTTTATTCCTTGCCATAGAAAAATATTCGGCCAACAAAATAAATAAATAAAGATATGTAAATCTGGCTCAAACCATGCAAAATTATGATAAATAACCTTTACAATGATATACAGATTATGGTAATTTTTGTATTTTATTGCACAGTAAAGCGAAAGGAAAGAGATGCAAATTTTATTTTAGTCTCGGCTGCATATTCATTTCGCAATCTTTTTCTCTGATCGGTCAGTGTAAATACATTTGTTATAATAGGATGCTGGTTGTGGTTTTATCTTGAAGCTGAATAGTTGTACTTTATCGAAGTACAGTATGTTAAAAAAAAAAAAAAAAAAAAAAAAAGTCAAAGTGATGAGTTGAAGTTAGGCATTCATTCATCATCCAATCCTACACTGCCCCATGAGGAGTGTAGGAGCCCAGGGCTAGGTAAGTTGGTCCTGACATTTAAGATGAGAGTGACCAACCTCACTCATCCCTGAGTGGCATTATGTGAGCAATAAACCCCAACCATCCCTTGGATATCAACCTTCATCGGCTCAATCCGACTGGAGCACCGTAATTACCCACTAAACCACCAGCTGCCAAAATTTGGTTATGTGGTTACCACCCAGCATAGTAAATGGTTTCATGGTGTACAGGAAACCATTTGGCTCGTCACTCAGTGTAGAGTTACCCGCAGGCAGAAGGAAGAGGAAAGAATGAAGGAAAGAAAGACAGAAGAGGGAGTGTAAAGTCACCCGAGGGCAGAAGGACGAGGAAAGAATGCAAAAACCAAAAAGTTTATAACTTGTTGTAGAAAAATATTCACCAAGAATAATGTGATAAAGAACCAAAGCCATGAGTCAGACCAGCTGTCCAGTATCCATCACGCATAGAGCAACCATTCCGTGACATCACTCTCGAGTCTCTTTGTTAAGACGCATAAACACGATTTATGGTGAATATTTTACAAAAGTTTCTTAAAATGACAACTAAATGCATCATCGGAAGCTCTGAGGTTGCATTTGAAATGACGATCAAAATTGTCATCGGAATCTCAAAGGGTTAATATGCTCTGGCTACACATTTTATTTTATGCTGGTTTTGTACAGATTTAATTGTGCTGTGCTTCACAAAAGCTTATTCCATTAACTCCTTCAACCTGAGGATACTTTTTTTTTTTTTTAATTACCCAGTGATTTTTACTCAACTTGAGACTTTTCTAACTCTAAAAATTAAACACAGCCTTCATGAACCCCTTCTGTGAGCAAATTATCTCGAAGTCAACTAAAAAAAGACGTCATTGGATTTTAGGGGTTAATAGCTACAAGTACTAAACAACTTCAGCCAAGAAGTAGTGCAAAACTGGAAAAAAAATAAATAAATAGAATAGAAAATATGACTAAACCATAAATTTCCAGATCAATAAGACAGTTGTGTCATTCCAGCCACCTGAGAGGAAGTTAGAAAATGGACCCAAGTAAGAAACTGACAATGATACTGTTACTGTACTCTCAGGTCCATCTGGACATCAATCCAATGCACTGACAAACACCAGCCACTTCAGCTGGGCACTCTCAGAGACCGTCTGTTATGGATGGCTGTGCTGAAGGATTGTCAATGCTGTGAAAGTGAGGTGCATGCAATGATTAAGTGTGAGGTAATGTGGGGACTGCACCATTATTAATAAGGACATAGTGGACTGCTTCTGAGTTGCATTTTGTGTTGGTACTAAAGAAGGAAGTGGTAATAATGAAAATTATGATAAGTAATAATGATATGCTGTTTTCAAAAATTAGTATTTTAATGAGATGTCATGTGGTATGAAACAAAACAGTTCTAATGACCTTAGTTGGAATCCATAAACTGAATGTCTGTCAGAATAAAAATTGTCTTTGGTAATGGTTTAGGCTGGGGTGAGAGCACTTTCATCATCTTGGACTCTTCATCTACATCCAACCTGTAAGAAAACAGATAAAATGTCAGAAAACCACAGTTTAAGGAACAGTGTCAATTTATCACATACTACATTAAAAATTATTACTATATATAGTAT
>JAGKTI010017108.1:0-18794 GCA_018397915.1 Birgus latro | reverse complement strand
AGTAGCAGCAGTAGTTGCAACCGCTGGCTCAAACGATCATGAAGCTGTTGGAGTGCAAGCTGAAGATGGCCTGCAATCCATCCTCCTTTTGGGGGATGGGGGGATGGGGGACATTATATAAACAGCAGTGGAGCAGCCTGGTTATATCAATGCCACCACACGAAGGCATCCCTGGGTACACTGCCCGTACATAGAAAAAAATATACCGCTTGGAACCTTGATACAGGATGGGTTATGTTTGGTTTGTGTAATTCTCATAAATACAAGCTTCTCTGCAGTCCACTGGGTTTGGGTTTACATGAGGGATTTGCTGTATGTCTGAGCAATGCAATGTACAGAAAAGATCACTCAAGACTTTTCATTTTTATTTTTATTATTTTTCAAGGGTTAAGGTGTTGATCTGGTATATAAGGGATTTTCTGTATGTCTGAGCGATGCAATATACAGAAAAGATCACTCGAGACTTTTCATTTTTATTTTATTAATTCTTTTAAGGGTTAAGATGTTGATTTGGTTTCCACAGTGCCAGTATATAACAGGAACTTCAGCCTGCAGTCCACTGGGTTCACGTTCTAGTGAGTCTGGAGGCACAACCACCTCGCTACTGTGATTTTTATTTTATGCAAGGAAGAAGGAACCAAAGGCCTTAAAATGTCAAAGTTGACACCAAAAAATAGCAAAGATTAACAAAACAAAGGTTAGAATTGACGGATGCCAGTGTTAGGACCCCACAGGACAAAGTCTGGACACTACTGCCAAGGTTAGGACTCACGTTGGTCAAAATTAAGGCCCTGAATGTCAGAGTTTACGACCCAAACTGGCCAAAATTAGGACTAAAAAAATACATGAGGTTGATAACTTCAGCAATGGTAGTTTCAAAAAATGCCAAGGGTAAGAAACAAAAAATGCCTGTAGATATTTTAGGATCGACAGATGTGAGGGTCAGGACCAAAAATGCCAAAGGTTAGGTTAATAAATGCCGAAGATCAGAACTGAAATGGCAAGGTTTCAGATCAAAAAACGCCAAAGAACTACATAAATGCCAATAGGACTGAAAGATGCCAAGGTTAGGGCTGAAAATACCAAAGATTCGAAATTCATACAACAGTAAACTAGAAACTGCCAAGGTTTGTGCTAAAACTGCCAAGGTTTGTGCTAAAAATGCTGAGGGTTTGTGCTAAAAATGCCGAGTTAGGGCTGAAAGACGCCAGTGTTAGGAGTAAAAATCTCCATAGGTTAGCAACCATCAGCACCAAATGGTAAAACTCGGGAAATGCACAAGGGCACCCCCCAAAATGCCAAAAGATTAAAAAACGCCAAATGTTTGCTGAGATCTCGAGAAATGCCGAAAGGACAGGGGGGTGCCAAGTTAATGCTAAAAAATGCCGTGTTAGAATCCAAAAAATGCCAAATGACTGGACCACAGAATGTAATAAGTTGTCTAAGCTGGGTTTGGGTGTGATTGGCTTTGTTTTCTTTTTCAGCAAGTTTTAAAATCCATGGAAACAACTTACCACATAAACTGAAAATGGCGGAAAATGTACGGGGCCAATTATGCGGCTGTAGTAAAATGGCAGATGAATGGAAAGATGGCAGGTGAGATCAGTAAGGCAGCAAACAGTCACTATCAAGGCCGGGCTGAATCAGTGGCGATATATACCGGTGAAATTCTCCTGCCAACTCCTTGACATTGCCAACCACACGCACTTCATCGTAGGATTCCGGATCAGTCCTGTATGCTTTATCGATTTGCTAAGAAGTCCAGCTCAACCTGCTGGTGATGTACATGGCCACATTGAGGCAGTGATACAAACAAGTACCGTATTTATTACCCTGCAGCTGGATGCGGTTACGATACAGGCGATAGGGAGGGCCATAGTTGAAGAGGTGCTGTGTGATTTGTGCGGGAGGTGCCACGGCTTCACTATCGAAGTAGAAGAAACTGTTATGATTATCCCTGTATAGTACTACGGCGTGGGACTGACTCTCACTTACATCCATCACCAGTATAAACCCACAACCCCGATCCAGCACATACTCGTCCACCCGCTCCATCTCCACGAAGGAGAACCGACCCTTAAAACGATGAGAAATTAACAGCAAGCGAACCTCATCTTCATCCAACAGTCTTACCTTATCCAGCTCCGGCACCCTACTGTTTACACCCCTTACCAATCCCCAACTTGACATTTTGTACGACGATAAAGGTTTATGGCGAGAATACACTCGATAAATGCTAGAGTAGTGGAAGGAATCAGAACTCACCGACGAGCACCTTACTCAGACCGAGATTCCTCTCCAACTGAGGCGTCGTTTTCTATCACGTTAATTTATACTGGTAATTGCAGGGCTACGACCCTATATATATATATATATATAAATCCCGTAATAAGTATCGTTATTATAAATGATTTACCATTGAACAAACTTTAAATTCACGTTAAGAAATAACCAGTATATATTTCTTAAGTACTGGACTCATGTTGACTTCGATGGAATTTTGGAATTTTTGAATAGTGAAGATTTTAAAAAATGTTAATACTGGAATAGTGAAGATTGTTCTTTTATCTTAATTTCGAGCCGATTAGACTTTGTTATAGTTCATTTACAATAAGTTACCCCAGATTGTCTTCCCTAATTCTCATGTTAAGTCAGCTCAGTGGCAGAAAAAGACAATGCCACAGCTACAGACTTAGCCGTTCTTAAGTTAGTGGCTATAACAGCATCACGTTCTAAGGCTGACCTGATGTTTTAGCTCAGCAGTAGCGACGGAGATTGCAATATCAGGCCAAGTTAAAGTAAAAAGAGTGTAGTTGGTATGGATAAGTAGGCCTTGCAATATCCCAAAGTAGACTGAGGATTAACTACTTCACAAAGGATTTAACCCCATTTGCAGGATTAACTGGTGTTCTTACCAGAAATATTATCTTATAAATTCCTTTCACCTTAGGGTCCGTATTCTAGTAGGGCAAGGAAGCTCCCTAACACCTTCTCCTATGCGCTTTGTTTTACTCTTTATCGTCCTGTGTAATGTAAACCATTCAAGCACCACCACAGTCAGCATAAATAGCATACATATTGATATTAACTAGACGTATCCAAAAATAAATCGCTAAGGAAGAGGTGTTAGGGAGCTTTCTTAACTGACGAGAATACGTGGCTAGGTGCTGGAGAGGGATGGCGGTGATGATTTAAAAATACTTATTTTTGGTGGTGAACTTTTGGGTATACTGCCGTTATATTTTAAAATGAACATGTTATTGTTATTATTCACCAAGTATATCAAGTATATCACCAGGTCAACTCTGGAACTGTCTCCCTCTGTCTGTATTTCCTACTGCCTGTGACCTCCAAAATTTCAAACGCAGTGTGTCCAGGCATCTCGAAATAAACGGATCTTCATTCAGGCACTGTTATCTTGTTTTTGTTTTTTTCTTGGAGGGAATAATCTTGCGGGCTCCTGGCCCTTGGTTCCTTCTTCCTTGCATTAACAAGAAATCAAGGGGGAAAAAATGATAAAATAATACAAATTCTTCTCTTGCTCCTTCTGACATCTTGCCAAAATCCTCTCTATTAGCTTTGTTTTATCCTTTTCCCTCCTCTTTTCCACTCAGATGGAGCTGTGGCTATTTGTTTCCTCTGATAAAGCTAAACTCTTTGCTCATACTTTTGTCTCACTGCTTGGAATGATATCTGGCTGCTCCACCATTTCCTTCTCTTTCCGACTTCCTCACGCCAGTCTTTATAAATATCTTCAAGTATGCATTCTACTTTCATTTTTCTTAACCATAATAGGGTATACGATACTGAAGGGGTCCCTCCCGTTAGCCTCAAGAACTGTGCTTCCTTCCTTACACCCTTCCCAGCAAAACTCTTCTACCTTGGTCTGTCAACTTGCATCTTTCCTCCTTGTTAGACGCTTGCTCTCATTTACCACTCCCAATATCCTAACAATTGCCCAAATATTTGACGAATAACATCTCCCTACATTCTAACTATAGCCTAGATGTTTGAGTCTCTGGTATATTTATTAAAGTCTACGAGTCTATACCAGGAAGACTTTGAAGCACCTTTAAAAATCATCTTTCTGATCGCCAGTATGAGTTCCATCAGGAAGTATTAACTGATTATGTTACTTTCCTCTCAAATTCCTGGTCATCCTCTTTTGGGATTATTGCTGAAGTCTTTCCTGTTGATCCAGGTATTTTAAATGGCTTAGAGTTTGGCGCAAATCTTTAAACTTTCAAAATACTCCCATGGTTTGTACTGCACCGTCAGAGCTTTCAATCTGCCTTTCTTCTTGTTATGTAGCTCCAGCTGTAGACGGCCACTGATAATATAAACCTATCAACAGTGGTGTTTATCTGGGTTCGGTCATTTCACCAACTCTCCCTGTTCTTCACCAACGACCTTCCAACCTTCACTTATCCTAAATATTCCTTCTATGTTGACTGAGTTCTGCCCTATCACCAACTTTCTTTGTAATTCACCAATGACCTTCCGAAATGCACTTCATCCTATCCTGTTAACTAAACCTTTCAAATTTTCCACCCACTTCTTACAGCGACCATCAAGTCACTTACCTTCTTGTTTTGTCTTAGAGGGAACGATTTTGCGGACTCCTGGTCTTTGGGTCCTTCTTCCTTGCGTTAAAAAAAATCATGGAACGAGGAACACCTAACTGCCTTTGGTTCCTTCTTCCTCGTATGAAAATAATAATAATAAACCGCTAATTTTATCATCCATCATTATTCTCGTTGGTTAAGGAAGCTCCCTAACACCTCTTCCTTAGCGATTTATTTTGCTCTAACCTAACTCTCCTCTTCTGTGTTATTTAAATCCTTCCAATATGGCCATACTCTGCATAAACACCGTGCAAAACGATATTAACCAGCCATATCCAAAAATAAATCGCTAAGGGAGGGGTGATAGGGAGCTACCTTAACCAAAGACAATACCAGCCCAGGTGTCTCATTTTCCAGTGACGTGTATTGGAGAAAAAAAAAAAATCAAAATACCCCTAAAAAAAAATAAGATTCACAGAGGTTAGGTGTGCTGAGCCGACTGTGTGTGTGTGTGTGTGTGTGTGTGTGTGTGTGTGTAGGGGGGAATCCACTATATACACTACATACATATTTACAACACTTAAACAGGATGAAGTCAAAGAATTTCCGTCTCTGCTCTACTTCTGTCTTCCTTCAATTTCTCTCCCTCTCCCCCCCTCTATCAATCTATCCATCAATCTCTATCAGGTAACTTTGCTTCTGAAATCATATATGTAATTCTTCACCATTACGGAGGGCATGCAGCAGTCTGGCCCCACACACACTCTTTCTTTAACTGCTCTATAGTGATTGGCTCTATATCCCGTACACAGCTAAACTCTGCAACTCTGTCTCAATCTGTCTTTCCCACTGCCTACAACCTCCATTCCTTAGTGTGCTCAGGTATTTCGAAGTGGTATAATCTTCAATTTGTCTTTCTGTCTGTATTTGTAAGAATTTGTGATGAGGATAGGTAGACTGAGATGGTCTGGGCATGTGGAGAGGATGGAGGATGACAGCTGGGTGTGGGAAGTGAGAAGTGTGAACGTCGAGGATAGGGTTGTGAGAGGCAGACCAAAAAAGACCTGGGATGAGGTTATAAAGTAAGACCTCAGGGATAGGGCACTGAATAGGGAGGCTGCCAGAGATGAAGCAGCATGAATAGGGAGGCTGCCAGAGATGAAGCAGCATGAATAGGGAGGCTGCCAGAGATTGAGCAGCATGGAGAGCCGCTATTAGATGACCAAGGCCGACGAATGCATGTTGCAGCCTTTACAAACGAAACGAACGAATGAAGGACGTGTTAGTTTCGTAAAGACTCAGGATCAGTTGTAGCCAAAAATATCCGACGACCTACTCTCCTGGCGGTATTGTTTTGCGGGAACGACCCATTAGCTGGTGTAAGAATCTGGGAAATTCCACTGTGAAATACGCTACAGGACGACAGTTTAGGGCAAGCTAGAGTGAGAATACTACACCACCCCCTTGTATCAGACAGCGCCTAGCCCGTGTTGGACCTGTGCCCTTCCCCACGGCACAGTGCAGGGATATATAATGTCTGGCTTCATGGAGACAGGCTCGTATTCTCGTCGGTGAAGCAGGCTCCCTATCGCCTCTTCCTTACCGATTTGTTTTTGGATATGGCTGGCTAATTTCGTTCTGTACGTAGTTTATGCAGAGTATGGTAATAGTAGTATGGTTCAAGTAACACAGATGGCGGTTTAAGTAACAAAGACGATGGCAAGGTGTTATAAGCTGCCTTGACATCCAACACGCAACACAAAGCTTGCCTCTCACCTTGGAGTTGAAGATTTCAGGCGTTGTGATGGCTGGCTGTGGAGGGTCAGGAGGCGCCATGGCACTGCTAACAAGGACATAATTCGGGAGATGCTGAACGCCGATGTTTTGTGGAGCCGTTCATCAAGCATCTTTGGAAGTTGATGGAGGATGGGCGCCTGCATGAGTTCTAAATCTACAGTGTTGACGAAACTGGTCTCTTCTGGCGTGGTTTCCCTCAAATACCCAGGCTTCGAAGGATATTGGCAGGGCATAAGACATTGGAGCCTCTCTCCTTTCTGGCCTGTACCAATGCTGAAGGCTCTCATCGCCAACAGTAAGTCAGCAAGTAAGAACTAGCAACACAGGTCACTGAAGGACAACATGGCCAAGCTTTCTGGGGAGTACCATGGTCATAAGTCTGCCTGATTTACCCAGGTTATAATTTATGACTGGTTCCAACTCAGTTTCGACCCTTTCGTGAGGCAGCACCAGAAAAGATATGGCATCGGTCCTGACGACATGAAGGCAGTGCTGCTGTAGGGCAACACACCAGCCCATCCTTCCTCCACCAACCCTGCAGCAAGGATGGACGAAACAAGGCTTTGTTTCTGCCAGCCAACACCACTGCCATTATCCACCCTATGAGCCAGGAGTTGTAGAGTGCAAAGAGGCACCATAGGATCCTCTGCCTGCACCAGTACCTCGTTGTGACTGAGGATGGAATGGACCAGGAAGGCTATGAGGACACCAGGGGCAAGAACATTCTGCATAACTTCAAGAAATACACCATTAAGGACATCATCTTCAACAGGGCCGAGGCGTGGAAAAAAGTGTCTTTTGCCATACTCAAGAATGGGTGATGCAAACTCCTCAGAACCCCCAAGACTCAAGCACCACAGCATGAGTTTGAGGGGGTTGAGTCACTGAGGATGGCTGTGACAGGCAGGTGCAGGGTAGGGGAACCTCGCTGAGAAGGAGCTGCAAGAGTGGCTGGATGAGGATGCTGGTGTGTCTGGCTACCATCACCAGACAGAAGAGGAAACTGCTGCTGAACTGCACCAAGACAAGGCACCGGCAAAGGAGGAAGACGAAGTGGAAGAGGAGAGGGCATCTGGACTTGTCTCTGGCTGCAGACACAATCCTGACCATCATAGAGTTGGTAGGCCTATTGCTCACCACTATGAGGTCATGTGGCTCATCAGGCTGGACCTAATACAACTGCAGCAGTCAGGCCAGATCCAGGCTAAGATCTCCTAGTTTTTCAAGCCTGTGTCCTCTCCTACCACCACGAGGATTCACACAGTCAGGGACCTCCAATGTGTCTGCAGCATCACCATCCCCAGCCAGCCTCCACACAGCCTCAGGACTCAGCACTACAGCCATCAGCACCCGATCCCTCAGCACTCCCTACCACAATTGACACCACAGCCACCGGAAACCATCTTTGCTGACGGTGACAATTTAGAAGTTAATTTAGTGCACAGTACAACATATGAGGAGAGTGGCAGTGTGAGCAGTGTACATCCATCTATACAGGCACAGTCAACAGTACATGAATGTCTTACCCTTTCTGCCTCAACCTAGCCTCCTCCCCTCATGACTGCTGAGTTGTAGGCTATAGTAATACTGCACTAGTCATGAAGAAGTGCTGTGACAAGGGTGTGAACTGAGCCAAACTTGTGTAAAATGAGTATAGTTCTCATTTTCAGGACAAGAATATGTTTAACTCATTTATTTTCCCCTACGTGCTTAAAATTTCACTTAAAAGGGGCATTGGATACATCGGATTATCGGATCAGGCTTCCCCTCAACTGGTCCGATATAGCGAGGGTCTATGGTACCCAAAGAGCTAACACCTTCAATCCAGTGGTTATTTTTTTTGGGGGGTGGGGTTATTCTTCCTTTTTCCAGACGATTTTATTTGTTAGGAAGGCCCTCTCGTACTGAGGGGGTTGCTGAAGACTCTATCAAACTTTTCTATCTATCTATTGCCAGACGCCTTAATCTCGTAAGGAGTGGCCACAAACAAATCGCCTCCATGTCCCCTATCATTACATGCCTTCCCCCAACCCACACTCCCCTCTCTCATATACCTCTACTCCATCCCTCCATTTCATCCTTGGTCTCCCCTGCTCTTTCCCCCCTCCACCTCACTCACATACACTCTCCTCACTAGTCTCTTGCTGTCCACCCTCTCCACATGGCCAAACCACCTCAGTGTAATTCTCCTAACACTTTCTATCACATCCACACCACAACACTCCTTCACATCCTCATTTGTCAGTCTGTCTCTCCATGTAACTCCACACGCACCTCTCAAATAACTCACTTCCTCATTAAAATAACTCTCTCCTAATGTCAATAAATCCTCTAGAAATCATAAGAAAATAAGATACAGTTCACCGGAGTGATGAGATTAACCGCTTACAATATGGTGATAAAATATATACAGTTATATTTAGTATACATATTTTAGGGTAATGAAATATTCTGTTGTAGTGTCAATTTTCTGAAGAACATTTAAAAGAATATATATATATTATATTTATGCATGTAACTATGAAATATATATAAAACTGTTGCACAAAAATATCCCACATTAATAAATATCTTACAAATTGACACCTTTATACTTGTGTTTCCCTAGGATGTCCTTCAGTGGCATGGTGATTGGACGGATTGGCGGATTTCAATTTAACGGATTGAAAACTTTTAGAAATGTTAAATAGGGAAGGCAACAGGTTAAGGTAGGTTAGGTTGGGTTAGGTGAGGATTAAACCGGATGTAGGCTTGCTTGTGAGTCCTAATTCCAAAATATAACACTACTGCAATACAGGTATTCCTCCCCTAACACACTTTGCTGTAGCGCGATATTGCTCTAACACGGCAAGATTTTGTGGAAGGAAATAGACATTCTGAAGCGGGCACTGTCAGCGTAACTCGGTAATTTGAACCAGACGGGCTGTGGAGGACCTATAAAGTGATGTTTGAAGTGTTGCTAGTGAAACTTGTTTGAAGTGTTGCTAGTGAAACAGACTTTGATGGATTTAGCGTGTGTTCTCCCCCTCTACCTCCTCTACGGCGACGTGTGTCTGCTCTTCTCCTCACAGAAGGTACAATACAATAACTAAAGAAGTCCTGTATTGACCTGATGTATTTTTTATAACCATATCAGTGCTTTTAGGAGGGTTAAATTGGGGGGTATAAAAAAAATTTTGCACCACAAGGGGGGAAGAGTGGACTTTGGGCAGGGGTGTGGAAGGAATTAAGGATTTTCAAGAGTCTCTTTAACGTGATATTTGCCTACGGCGAGGTCGGTGCAGAAGCGTTAGGGAAGAAACACCTGTATAACATTTCAAAAACTTAATCTGTGAAATGTGAATCCGGGAAACGAGGCAGCATTAGGTTAGGTTAGGTGAGGATTAAACGGGAAGTAGGCTTGCTTGTGAGTCCTAATTTCATAATATAACACTACCGCCATATGACATTTCAAAAAACTTAATCGGTAAAATGTAAATCCAGCAATCCGTAAAATCACAATGCCGGTCCTTCAGAAGTTCCAATATGAAATGAAACTCTTATATTACTGATGAACAAACTCTATACACCTACGCAACTATTTATATATATATATATATAATATATATATTTATGTATATTTATATATAAAATGCCTCGATTGACTTTATTACTCTTCGTTCATCTTGGCGTGTGCACTTTATTGACTTTGTTTATTGCCATGATTAAGATGGTGGAGTAGAAGGTAAGATAGGGAAGCTGTTGACAGGAGTTACTGGGTGAACTGCTACTACTGACCGCCTCACACTGACCTGAAACAAAGAAGACATGTGAGAATTTGACATTACACTCTTGGACAGAATATCTATGGGGTTTTAACACTCTTAGGCAGTATATAAAATGGGTTTGATAACTTTCTAGCCCCATGAAAGAGAAAGAAAGAGAGAGGAAAAAGAGAATATATGTATGTAAGCTCAGTCCACTCCTCATAAGAACCAATTTATATATTTTAACTGCTATCATATTGTAACTACTATCGTACAAAGTATCCTAAAGGCATACTCTTCCCCTAGAACAATACTTAGAGCTGCAATCCTTAATGCAGTACTCAAAGGAACTTATTTTGTCACTACTAAAGCCTTCATTCCTCTTCTAAGTCACAACCTTCCCCTTAAATTTGTATCTGATATTGTCCAATACTCATGGAAACTTTATTCTACGTCATAATCCTTCCATAATCAATAAGCACTGAGAGGAAAGGTTAATGGTAAGCCAAGTGGAAATCTATGGGCAATGGTTCTCAGTCTCAGTATTCCCCTACAAGATCAACATTACCTTGAGCTATTAATTAATGCTCAGTGCAATATCCCAAGATCAGCGTTACCTTGTGCTGTGAATGTGCTCATTGCAATATCCCAAGATCAGCATTACCTTGAGCTTTAAAATTAATGTACAGTGCAATATCCCAAGATCAGCATTACCTTGTGCTATGAAACTAATGCTCAGTTCAATATCCATAGATGCCCAGTTCAATATCCATAGATGCTCAGTTCAATATCCCTAGATCAGCATTACCTTGAGCTGTGAAATAAATGCTCAGTGCAATATCCCAAGATCAGCATTACCTTGAGCTGTGAAATTAATGCTCAGTCCAGTGCTCATGGGTACTTGGCGACGGGGGCAGGAGTGGGCGTGGGCTGTGATCTGAAGCGTCCTGGAGTTGGCGCTGTTTTTGGCTGTTTTGTTTTTATGGCTGAGTTTATTTCTCGAGGAGGCGATGATGCAGTAGCGCCGGGATGGATGGTCGTGTTGGGATGCTACGACGAACACCGACTCGCCTTCTGCCCAATCGCCGTGGCAAATAAAAGCTGAAATTATAAACAACATTATAGACAACTTACATTTTTATCATCATCCACTCACCTGATGTAGTGCTGTCTTCTTGTTTCACCTTCATCATTGTTTTTCTGTCTGTCCTCTGCTCTTCCTAATTTGATACAGTGCTGCCTACTTCTTCCTTCAACTTTATCATTCTTTTTCTGTGTCTGTCCTCCTCTCCATCTATCTATTGCCAGACGCCTCAATCCCATAAGGGGTGGCCACAAACAAAACGCCTCCATGTCGCCCAGTTCCCTGCCATTGCACTGCCCTACTTCCAGGTCTCACTCCCCTCTCCCATATACCCCTCCACTCCATCTCATCCTCGGTCTCCCTGTCATTACACTGCCCTCCCCCAATTCAAACACCCCTCTTCCATATACCTCTCCAGTCCATCCCTCCGCCTCATCCTCGTTCTCCCCCTCCCTCTATAAACAATCCACATTTTGACTTATAAATTACTTAATGTGAACTACTGTATATAATTTTACATATTATTTAAAAGACAACTATTATACCACAAACAGACTCATTCACGGCCAATCACAGTGGTAAATTAAAGTAAATCAAGTTAGGCAATATCTTAGTCAATATCCAATCACTTTTACTGACAATTAACACTTTCTGCCTCCTATAACTCAGACCAATAAGATACTACTACTACTACTATTAATAATAATAATAATAATAATAATAATAATAATAATAATAATAATAATGATAATAATAATAATAATAATAATAATAATAATAATACAAGAATAACAGTTTGCCACAAGGGTGTGGGACGTAATTCCACCTTGTGCAGTGTTTGTGATAAGTGGGTGCACAAGAGATGTAGTGGTATTAGAGGTAGACTGCGAGATAATGCTGATTTTATGTGTGTGGCGTGTTGGGGAGAGCAGGTGGAGATTGTCAGGCATGAAAGGATTGAACTTGCTGGTGAGTCTCATGAGTGTGTGGATGAGTTTCGTTACTTGGGAGACATGTTATGTGCTGGAGTAGGACTGGATGAGCTCTGTGGCTAGGGTGAGGAGAGGTTGGAAGAAGTTTAGGGAGCTGTTGCCTCTCCTGACACTGAGAGGGCTCTCCTTTCGTGCTAAGGGATCTTTGTATGTGGCATGTATTAGGAGTGTAATGCTGTATGGTAGTGTGAACTGGGGAGTAAAGGAAGAGGATATCTGCAGGCAAAGACGTACAGAAATGACAATGATTAGGTGGATGTGCAGTGCGTCCTTGAATGCGAGGCCTGAGGGGGTTGAGTTTATGATGGAAGAGTTAACAGGATGGATGGGCCTGGAGTGTATTGGTGTTGTGATGAAGAAAGGCAGATTGAGATGGTTTGGGTATGTGGAAAGGATGGGAGATGACAGATGGGTGCAGAGAGTGAGAAGTGTGAACACTGGGGGTAGGGAGACCCAAAATAACCTGGAATGAGGTCACTGAGTGTGACCTCAGGGATTGGGGACTGAATAGGGAGGCTGCCAGAGATCGAGCACCATGGAAAGCCGCCATTAGGTGACGAAGGTAATGCATGCCTGTTAGTGTCTATGTAAATATACGAAACAATTACAGATCAGTGTCCTATTGCACGTTATGTATGAGATTGTGTCCATACTGAAATGATGTGGATAGCAAACAACAGAGGGTGTAATAAACAGAATAAATCGCAATGGGAAAGGCGCTGCGATAAGCCTCTTCTAAATGATACCCCAAAATGAAATAAAACTGAAATGGAAGGACAGTGCAGAATCATTTTAAGCCTTCCAATTCCATGGCAGATTTTGTCATTATTTTTGCTGGCATTAGACGCATATATTTAGCTTTGGAGAGGCATATCATTATCTATCTATATATTTTTCTATTTATCTATCTACCTATCTATTTCCAGACACCTTAGTCCCGTGAGGGGTGGCCACAAACAAATCGCCATCACTTCTAAACATGTAAAGATGACGGAAAGAGGTTAAAAATGCCTTCAAATTCTCCTTACACTCCTCTATGGCTTTCTGAGGACACTGACTGAAGGAAAGGTGCTTACAAGGTTGCTATCACTTTTAAAACATGAAAGATGAGAGACAGAAAGAGCTGCTATCACTTCAATAGGTAAGAAAATGTGACACAGAAAGAAAAACTCTCCCTCCCTTCCACTCACACTCCTTTATGACTTCTTTCGGACAAGCGGTGACGAAATTGAGTGCGTGGATCGTGGTGCATCCTGCTCTGAGGTGCGTGACGTCTGTACCACACTCCCCCCGCCCCGCCACCCACACACCCACGAGGGGGCATGCACGTCGAAGCGGAGAATTACCTGTAAAAAAAAAAAGGGATGATAAAAAACATGAATTAGACATTAGAGTTTGTTTACCTTAATTTGGCTCAGATTTTCATTCTTTTGGAGCTTACTTTATGAGGCTTGGTGACAGACAGACATGCAGACAGAAACACACACACACACAGAGAGAGAGAGAGAGAGAGAGAGAGAGAGAGAGAGCGCCACCAAGCGAAACCATCTCATACACAAAGAAAAAAACATAAAAAAAAAAATAAATAAACAAATATCCTACTTGTTAGTGTGGTGTGTGGGGATGTTGAAGAGTTGAAATACATGGGGTGACACGCATCCATTGCCCTTACTGCACGCGAGCCTGCAACGAAGAATTTAGTGATCAGAACCTTATTGCAATTAACCCTGTAAGGCATTAAGAATAGAATCATACCGTAGATAAGAGTACTTAACCCTACAAGGAACAAACAGAATCACTTTATTGATAAGAGAAGGCATATAAAAGATACCATAGCCAACCCACCCCTGAATCTCATCTCTGTCTCTGCCCAGAATCGTGCTAAGTCTGTTCTTCGCTCTGCTAAAAATAATTTCATCCGCACTAAATGCTCTCAACTCTCCAACTCGAATTCTACCCGCTTCTTGTTGCACCTTGACGAAAAACTTTCTAACAACTTTACCTCATTATCCTTCTTTTCTACTCTGATGGCTCTGTGGCCATTTCTTCTACTGATAAAGCAGATCTCTTCACTCAGACTTTCTCCTCCAATTCCACCTTAGACGGTTCCGGTGCTGTTCCTCCATCACTTCCCCCCTCTGACTTTCTCATGGTTGGCATTAAAATTTCTTCAGCTGATGTATTTTCTGCCATCACTGGCCTCAATACTAACAAGGCATATGGGCCTGATGGAGTCCCTCCTGTTGTCCTCAAAAACTGTGCTTCTGTGCTTACACCCTGCCTAGGTAAACTCTTTTGCCTTTGTCTATCAACTTGTACCTTTCCTTCTTGCTGGAAGTTTGCTCTCATTCAGCCAGTCTCAAAAAAAAGGTGACCATTCTCAATCCTTTAACTATCGCCCAAATATTTCAACAGCCTATAATTCTAAAGTTTCTGAGTAAGTTCTTAACAAATAATAATAATAATTAAAGTAGCAGCCGTGGCTCAGTGGGTTAGAGCGCTCCGCTCTGGCCGTAGGGTCGGAGGATCGAATCCACCCAAGGGTCATTGGTAGACATCGGGAAGGGCATCCGGTCATAAAATGCTACATGCTCCAATCCAAAAAGGCCGATGCATGCAAGCATGTTGTAGCCTTCAAAAACGAAAAACGAAAAAAAAAAAGCACCTTTCGTATCATAACCTTCTTTCTGATCACCAGTACGGGTTCTGTCAGGGACGCTCCACTGGCGATCTTCTCACCTACCTTTCAGACTCCTGGTCATCCTCCTTTCAAGACTTTGGCGAAAGCTTTGCCATTACACTTGACATCTCAAAGGCTTTCAATCGAGTCTGGCATAAACCTTTAATTTCCAAACTGCCCTCCTACGGTTTCTATCTGTGCCTTCATCTCTAGCTTCCTTTCTACTGCCCTCTCACGGTTTCTATCTGTGCCTTCATCTGTAGCTTCCTTTCTGGTCGTTCTATAGCCACTGTTGTAGACGGCCATCGTTCTTCTCCTAGACCTATCAACAGTGGCCTTCCTCTGGGCTCTGTCCTATCACCAACTCTCTTCCTTTTATTCATCAATGACCTTCTAAGCTGTACATCTAACCCTATCCACTTATATGCTGATGATTCCACCCTTCACCTTTCCATTCAGTTCTCGCAACGTCCATCTCAGCAGTTACTTCAACAAACAAGGGATGAGGCTATGACACACCTAATGTCTGACATGGCTCGTATCTCTGATTGGGGTACAAGTAATCTTGTTTTTAATGCATCAAAAACTCAGTTCTTACATTTATCAACCCAACAAAATCTTCCACAGGAGTACCCACTAACTTTCAGTAATATCCAGCTCAATCCTGCATAATCTTTAAACATACTTAGGATTTCATTCTCTCTGGATCTGCATCCAAGAGACTAGGTGTGCTAAGCCAACTCCGTACCTTTTTTACCCCTGCACAGTTGTTGATTTTATTATACACGGGTTTTATTCGCCCCTATGTGGAGTACAGCTTTCATGTGTGGGGAGGCTCCCCACATACAGCCCTTCTCAATAGGGTGGAGTCAAAGGCTTTTCGTCTCATTAACTCTCCTCCTCTTACTGGCTTCCTTCAACCCCTTTCTCTTCGCCGCACTGTTGCATCTTTATCTCTTTTCTATCGCTACTTCAATGGCCACTGTTCCTCTGAACTGTCTGCTTGCATCCCTCCACCTCTACGACAGGCACGTAGCACCCGTCTAGCAACAAACTCTCATCCCTTTTCTGTCCAACTCTCTAANTGTCTCTTCGCCGCACTGTTGCATCTTTATCTCTCTTCTATCGCTCCCTTCAACCTCTGTCTCTTCGCCGCACTGTTGCATCTTTATCTCTCTTCTATCGCCCCCTTCAACCTTTGTCTCTTCACCGCACTGTTGCTTCTTTATCTCTCTTCTATCGCTACTTCAATGGTCACTGTTCCTCTGAACTGTCTGCTTGCATCCCTCCACCTCTACGACGGGCACGTAGCACCCGTCTAGCAACAAACTCTCATCCCTTTTCTGTCCAACGCTCTAATGCAAGAGTTAACCATTACTCCCAGTCCTTCACGTATGCAACAGGTCAACTCTGGAACTGTCTCTCCCTCTCTCTCTGTATTTCCTACTGCCTAAGACCTCCAGTCTTTCAAACGCAGTGTGTCCAGGCATCTCGAAATGAACGGATCTTGAATTTGGCTCTCTTTTGTGTTGTTTCTATTTTTTCTTGGAGGGAACAACTTGCGAACTTCTGGCCTTTGGTTCCTTCTTCCTTGCATAAAAAAAAAAAAAATAGTTACTCATTACACTCCACCAGCAACACCTACACCCATTACACTCCACCAGCAACACCTACACCCATTATACAACACCAGCAACACCTACACCCATTACACTCCACCAGCAACACCTACACCCAGTACACTCCACCAGCAACACCTACACCCATTACACAACACCAGCTAAGGGTGATATTAAACCATAACTTTATATTACAGTAGAATCTTGAGTCTCACCCTCCTGCATTTCAATTATGTGGCCATTTCTCCGGTAGAACACGGTACACACGTAGCCACTTGAACTGAAAAAGAAAGAAAAAAATAGTAACAGCGCTATAATACATCCATCTGTCTGTCTGTCTGTCTAATTTTCTATCTATAGCCAGATGCCTTAATCCCATGGGTGGCCACAAACAAATCACCTCCACGTCCTCCTGTCCCCTGCCATTTACACTGCCCTTCCCACAACTCGCATCCCCCTCCTCTCTCATATACCTCTCCTCTCCATCCCTCCAGCTCATCCTCGGCCTCCCCCTCTCTCATATACCTCTCCTCTCCATCTCATCCTCGGCCTCCCCCTCTCTCATATACCTCTCTTCTCCATCCCTCCATCTCATCCTCGGCCTCCCCCTCTATCATATACCTCTCCTCTCCATCCCTCCATCTCATCCTCGGCCACCCCCTCTCTCATATACCCCTCCACTCCATCTCATCCTCTATAAATGTTTGAGTGATAACAATAATACATCTAGCAATCTACTTATATGCAGTTCTTTATCTACCAGTCATTATCTACCAGTCTACCAATCTATCTACCAGTCTACCAATCTACCTACCTACCTATCTACCAATCAATCTACCACTCTACCAATCAATCTACCACTCTATCTACCAGTCTACTAAACTATCTACCAGTCTACCAATCAATCTACCACTCTATCTACCAGTCTACCACTCTATCTACCAGTCTACCACTCTACCAATCTATCTACCAGTCTACCAATCTATCTACCAGTCTACCAATCTATCTACCAGTCTACCTACCAGTCTACCACTCTATCAATTTATCTACCATGGAGTTCTTAATTTCCCTATCAAAAGCAAGACGTTCAAGGATATGGTTTTTATTCTAGATATTTAAGAAGTGACCAGTCGCTGATCCCTGAGTGGCACTGTGTGAAGAAGAGGAAGTGTTAGAGACTGAGAGAGAGAGAGAGAGAGAGAGAGAGAGAGAGAGAGAGAGAGAGAGAGAGAGAGAGAGAGAGAGAGAGAATGTGTGTGTGTGTGTGTCTGTGTGAGAGTGAGTGTATGTACGTGTGTGTGTGTCTCCTTTCAACACACAACCCCATCAGCTAAGGGTAATATAAAAGAATGAGTCGCAATGGGGCAGGTGTTAAGATCACTCAAGCCAGCACGTACCATCCGGTGGTGTGGTGAGTAACAAACACGGCTCTGTATGCAGCCGCCTCTCTCTTCAGGTAACACACCAAACGCGCCTCTACGTTGGGTTTTATCTGGTTTAGGCTTCCTGTAAAAAAAAAAAACATTAATACATATTCTACTCATGTGGTTTAGGCGTCCTGTGGAAAAAAAAAACATTAATACATATTCTACTCATCTGGTTTAGGCTTCCTGTAAAAAAAAAAAAATACATATTCTACTCATTTGGTTTAGGCATCCTGTGAAAAAAAAAAACATTAATACATATTCTACTCATCTGGTTTAGCCATCCTGTAAAAAAAAAAACATTAATACATATTCTTTTCATCTGGTTTAGGCATCCTACCCCCCCCTGGGGGTAGGGGGTTTCAAGAATTCTCCCCCAGTATCCCTGCTTGTCGTAAGAGGCGACTGAAAGGGTTGGTGGTGGGTTAGTGCCCCATCCCGTAAAAACAACTAACTTGTAGGAGGAGGCTGTAGCACGGGCCGAACAGGGTAGTACTCCCGAGGGGAATGGAATGCTGGTGATAGGGAGAGCTGGAGCTCCTTTCACTAGCTACCTAATCATCCCCCCTTGCTGACCTTTTCAGTGTGACAGTAACATGGAGAGTAGACCAGCATGCTCTCCCAAACATTTCCTCTAACTATCCTATGCACTACACCACAAGCGCTTTACATATCACACAACGTACCCCACTACGTTACAGGGGTTGACGCCAGCAAGGGCATGCGGCCAGAAAACTTTGCCACCGCTACCTAGTGGCGGACTTTGGGGGGAGGCTTGACTGGGGTTCCGCCGGCATAGATCACGGGTCCGGGGCGAGATGGGGCTCGAACCTGTGCTAGAGGGTACAGGGCATTGCGGTTCCCAGGCTGCCGCTTCCGCTCAATAG
>JAGKTI010017107.1:812-18794 GCA_018397915.1 Birgus latro | reverse complement strand
AGGATGGAGAGCCCGTAAGTGACAAATCATGATGAAGAATTAAAGAGGAGCGTCCGCTGCATGGCGGCAGACGGACGCGGACAGAAGAAAGGAAATAAAGAAAGTGGCGCTATGACTAGCGAGGCGGAGGGTAAGAGGAGACAGTGGAGAGGAGGGAAGAGACAGGGGAAAGAGCAACCATCTCAGCAGCAGTGTCAGAACGAGAGACACGCCTGACAAGATGGTTGCGAAGAGAAAGACGAAGAGAAACAGTGGAAGGGCAGTCCAAAAGATAGTGTAGAAGAGGCCAGTCGTCTAGGTGGTGACAGTAAGGGCACGGATCAGGTTGCCGCCCGGATATTTGTGAAAAACAGGGGTGCCCAAGCCGGAGGCGGCGGAGACCCTCTATGAGAGCATTAGGGGTGTGGGGCGGGGCAACAAGCGGCTCATAGCGAGTTGCCCGCGCAAACCACGAGGCGGATCGTGAGCCAGCAGCAACCTGATCCTCATGAGCCTCGCGAGTGAGCCTTAAGGTGGAGGTGTAGGCTTTCCTTTTAACACTCGCGAGGCTGTGCCCTAATGGAAAGGTGACAGTGGGGAGAGCGGTGGCACGCCGAGCAGCGGCATCAGCTGCTTCATTGCCGCGGATACCCACATGGCTGGGTATCCAATGAAGAGTGATGTCGGTGCCCCGGCGTGCAATGGTGTCAGCCACAACTAGAATGGAAGTCAGCAGGGCAACATTTTCCTTGAAGTGCCGCGCACGAAGACTGAGCAGTGACGAGAGCGAGTCTGTGTGAATAATGAGGTGCCTATGGTGGTGTAGGCTGGCATCTCTAAGGGCACCAAGGATGGCGACAAGCTCAGTCTCGTACACAGAGG
The DNA here is from genome assembly GCA_018397915.1 of Birgus latro. Lineage (NCBI taxonomy): Eukaryota > Metazoa > Arthropoda > Malacostraca > Decapoda > Coenobitidae > Birgus > Birgus latro. The sequence continues at coordinate 17,933 of JAGKTI010017107.1, read as the reverse complement.
CTCCTGAAGGGAGCCTCCATGTCTCAGCACGGCCCTCACAGTAAAATGCTGCACCCGCTGAACCATCAGCAGTGACTGATCCATCAGTGTAGTATTCCGCTGCCCCCGGGACACGAAGAGTCGCCATCCTTCTCAGTGCATCTTGCCGCAACAGTGAGGGCAGGGATGCTCTAGGGGAGGCACTGGAAGGGGCAAGTCCACGAATCACAGGGGGCAGCCATTGTGGTGGAGGCGAGTAGTCAGGATGAGTGAGGTCTGGGCCTCCCTGCAAGGTCTGGGTAAGGGCAAGTTTATGGACAATCGCCACAACAGAGTGTGCCCAGTCCCTTCTCGAATGATAGAGGTTAAGAGGCCTGTCGAGGGTGCGCTGCAGCACAGCAGAGACAGACAGCTGAGGTCTGGATCTGCAGAGCTGCGCAGCAACTGCTGTTGATCGACTCCAGACGCGATGTTGGAAAGTGGGAAAGCCACTCTCCAACCTCAGATTCTCGGCGCGCGTCCACATAGGAGCACCCAACATCACACGAAGTGCAGAGTTTTGCAGGACTTCGAGAGAGCGGACCTGCTCACCCGAGAGTCCAACAAGACACGTTGCACTGTAGTCAACAAGTGACCGTATTGCGTGCGTGTAGAATGTTCTTAGAGTACGAGGTGAGGCACCGAGATTCCTGTTCCTGTGGGAGAGAGCTTTTAGGGCAGAGATACGAGGGGCTGGAATAGTTGCTACAGAGGAGGGGGGAGACACGAGAGACGGCCAGGCGGGAAAAACAAGTTGTCTCGTCTCGCAGGATTTTATTATGAATCACACCTACTTAATTGCTTCGATTCCTTCGTTCATATTATCCGCGAGTACATATATCCGTAAGTATGTGTATTTATTTATTTATTAGAGATGCAACAACTCTGTACCTTTTACAACAATAAATATTTCAATTCAAATTCAACTTCCTCAAATTCATTGTCCGTTTGGGTGAAGCACAGATACATATTCGTTTCATGTATGTTTGTATAGTACAGTGACAATGCAAAACATCATTTATGAGATTTGGAATATAAGGTACAATTGTTTTTGGTAAATATGATACTTCAGGTATGAAATTGAAACCAACCAATCATGCGGCAGGAGTGCGCAGGTGCCACATTCACGAAAGTGGATCATCAGCCGGAAAAAAAAAAAATAGAGTATAGTAAGTATCTAAAGGTAAAACCAGATAAGTATCACCAGGATATTATATGCACTGGGCAGGAAAGTGCCACACTGGGGGTGAGTGTCTCTATTCTAAGGGGTAAATACTGCTTTTGCCATAAATAACAAAGGGAAGAAGAAAACAGTAAAGATTGTACAGACACCTCAAGGAGTCTTGTTATCCCCTGCCCAGTCATGTGGCAACGCCGCGCTGCTCGGGTGCGTATGAGGCAGAGAGCATAGATGTTTCGTCTTATATATATGAACCAGTAAATCGACATATTAACATGCACTTAGATGACCATTAGAGGACATAATAAAGACTCACTACAAGGATAAGTGAAGACGAAAGTAGTAGGAGTTGAGGGGCTGACGTAAGAAGAGAGTGAGAGGGGAGGGGGGAAAACTATTAGATGGGGGGGAGGTGGTGAAGCACTGAAGCAGCGTGAGTGTGAATCGAAGGGAGGGGGGGGGGCGAGAGAGGGTATGAGGGTGATCGACATCTCAACCGAGCTTTGATCACGAGTCTCGTAATCCATGTCAGTCGCACTAACACCTCACACGCCATCCATATCAGTCACACTCACACCTAGCACACCGCAACATCTTTGAAGATGAACCATCAGCAGGAGAAATTGGTGCTACGAGGGAAAATAGTTGCGCTGAGGGCAGCTGGTCATTCTATAGCAAGCGTCGCAAGAGAACTTGGAATATCGAAACCGAAAGTGAGACGTTGGTGGGGAAGATGGGAGGAAAGTGGAAATCTCCTTGACCGGCCTATAGGTGTGGCGGTCCCAGAAAGACCAGCCCGGCAGAAGATCAGAGGATTTTGGATGAAGTTGCTCAGTCTTCACTAACAAACGCTGTCGCCATCAGGAAGAAGCTTCGTCTTAATGTTACTGCTGGAACAGTGCGAAATTGGCTACACGAGGCGAACATACACCACAGACACCCGGCTGTTAAGGAAAAGATGGAGGATCTCCATCTAAATGCTGGACTTCAATTTGCGCAGCAGTACGCAGGTGAAGGAATTGATTTCTGGGGTAAAGTGATCTTCTCAGATGAGGAGTCATTTGCATCAACCACCCGTGGGCCACTCCATTGTTGGCGCCCAAACAACACGAGATACGAACGACAAAACATCGTCGAGGTGGCAAGAAGCGGGCACACCAGTGTCAATGTTTGGGGCTGGATACACGCATACTGTTTGGGTGAGCTGACAGAGATTGATGTGAGATTCAACTCGACAGAGTATCTGGAGATACTGGAAGAAGTAATGATACCCTCCGTTCGAGCCTACGAAGTCCCAGAACCTATGCCCGTCATATTTATGCATGTATGAATTATATCCTAGATGTATAATGTCTTCGGGTATAATTTGTTAATTATTACCTCCTATGGTTGTAACAATAGAATTCAAATGCTACCGATATCGGTATTAAATAAGTCGCGGTCATATCTGATGAAATATATATATATATATATTCCTTTACATAAAAGAAAGGAAAGTTGCTAAATCCATTAAATAACTTATTCATAAATAATATATATTCACATATACAGTATGTCCGATATGGCTGCACACCATGAAATAGATAAACTTACAAATCAGAGTAGGTGGGGAAGAAGGAAGGGGAATGAGTGTTTCAAGGCTGAGCACCGACTTTACCCATGTAATTGAAGCTATGAAGACACAAAACGACAGTGTGGCGAGAATATGAAAGGCAACGTATACAAGTTGGCCGTCTGGGTAAACCTCCTTATTAATTATATGGTATTAATACCATATTACACATTTGTTGCAGGATAACTCCCTCATTCACATTGCTCGTATTGTGAAACGATAGTTCAGTGAACGTCCGGACATTCAACTACTTGAGTGGCCGAGCAAAGGCTCCGACCTCAATCCCATCGAAAATGTATGGGGACACATTGTAAATTCGTGGGAGCCTGAAGAAGCAAGAACACCGCAGCGACTTCTCCAACATACGAAGGATATATGGGAGCGATACCGCAGACTTCGGCAAGACGATGTTTATAAGACAGTAGCCTCTCTCCCCAGAAGGTTACAGGGCTGGATGAAGTATTGGGGCAATGGGCGCTACATCACTACTGTTTCTGCCGTCCTTCCACTTCCCAAGCGATGCCCCTATACTTAATGGAAGATTGACGTCTCCGTAATACTTCTGCCAGGAACTTCAACATTTCATAGGTCTATGTTTATATTACTTGGGATATTGGTGGTGGTAATAAATATTGCACATAAAAAGGCTTTACTTATCCTAAATTATTTGGATATTTTGTGTATATTGAAAATCTTAACATACAAACGATACGTAAAAATGTAAACTAGTAATATTGCTTATGAACTTATTAAAGATGCTTGTTGGAAACTGTAATTATTATAAGTTTACGTCAATGACCTAGGATTATCCTGTAGTGCAAGTATTCACACATCAATAGCCAACTGAGTGATCGACGACCATAATCTTATCTATATTAGGACTGAGTATCACTATGCGAGGTATGCCTATTGAAAAACTGTAGTGAGAGGTATTCTTAGGGTGATGTCAATAAGGTGATAAACCGATGTGTGGCCTGGTGCCTCTTACCCCTTACAAACAGGGAACTGGGATGATGATGTAATGATTAGCTGAACAATCTGAAATGGTGATATATTGGTAATTGACATTATCTGACCTCTTTCATACTGCCCACTTATGTTATGGAAGATTGTATTCCCTACATATTGCATCTGTGCACACTACTCTCAGCATGTCTTACCTTGTATTATCTTTCACTCCTACCGTCCTCTTCCTCCCTCCCCATGAATTCACCCTCCACTATCACCCACCACTATCATCCACCCCTCTTCCCCTCACCCCTTTCTTCTTTATCACACCCATAAACCTGATTTCCTCGTATGACATAGTCCTTGTATTCCAAAATGATCGTTCCCATACTTAATGATGTCATTACATCTTGAATGTATAGTATTGCTTTGTGCACAACGTGTCAAAAGGATATAAAACATCAAGCTTAAGATAATTGCCCTGAGTAAAAACAGAACGACATTACAATTTCCGACCTGCAGGGATTCGAACACTTGACACAATAAAACCTATGACCTGAGAATCTAGGGCCTGGGTGTCCTCTCTTACTCTCCTCCCTCCCTTCGACTCACACGCACGGTGCTTCAGTGCATCGCCATCTCCCCCTTTCTCAATGTTTCCCCCCCTCACCTCTCACCCTCTCATAGTTGCCAACTTAGCGCTTTTCGCGCTAGATCTAGCGCTTTTTCATCATGCTTAGCTCCTTTTTTTCGTGTATCTCCCCTTGGCGTATTTTTAGCGCTTTTTACCTATTCTAGCTCCAATTTTGGTGCCTTTTTCATGTTTTCCGGTCGTCAACGAGTCCTGACTCTTAGGTGATTATTATTTTGATATTTTATTTTGATATTAATGAAAAAGAAGCAATAATATCAGAGACGACACTACTTTTGAAGTTTTGACAGGTGCAGTTCCTGTACAGTTTGTGGACGTGCCTTTAGACTCCCTTGAGGCTTGACTTTGTCTGGTTCAGTTCCCGTCCACCCATACAACCGTGGATACCGTGCGGAAGACTGTGACTGTCTCGGTTATCGATGGGGAGTAGGCTACATAGTAAGAGTAGTAATTATACTAATTAAGTACGTTGTTCGTTCCCCTGCGGTGTGCACCACTCAAACATTTAAAATGAGCAAGAAATACACACAACATTTTAGAAAAGAGTGGCTAAGTAACCCCAAGTATGAAAAGTGGTTGATGAAAATTGAGGGAGATGAAACGAAGTGTCTCTGTAAATACTGTCATTGTCCACTGTCAGCTAAATTAAGTGATATTGAGAGACACAGAAATACAACAAAACACAAAAAAGCAGAAGAACCGTTCAGTGGCGAACGACAAACTTTCATTAATTTTGAATCAGTAAGTAACGATGTACGAGAAACTGAGGGTTGTGTGTCGCTTTTCGTAGCCGAACATTGCTCATTACGTGTGGTAGATCACTTAAGTGAGCTTTGCAAATCATGCCTCAAAGATAGCAAGGCATGCAAAAATCTCAGACTGAAGAGGTCGAAGTGTAGTGCTATTGTATGCAATGTGCTAGCCCCCCATTTCAGTGGTGACCTGAAAGCTGATATAGGTGACAGGAAATTCAGCCTGTTAATTGATAAAAACAACGATATATCTGTTACGAAACTTTTGGGCATCGTGATAAGGTACTATTCTGGGAGTAAGAGAAGGATTGTAGTTACTTTTTTAATCTCGTTCAACTGACTGCATGTGATGCGGACGGAATATGTGATGCTGTGAAGAAATGTTTGCAAAATCATGGACTACAGCTGCAAAGATTAATTGCTATCGGAACTGACAGTGCATCGGTCATGACGGGTATCAACAATGGTGTATATGCTAAACTGAAATGTGAGGTTCCACATTTGAAATTAATCAGGTGCGTTTGTCATTCGTTACAGCTTGCGGTATCTCATGCTGCAGCCGAGTGCCTCCCTAGGAATTTAGATTTCATGATAAGGGATGATAAGGGAAACGTATAATTGGTTTTCTCACTCGGCAATTCGACAAGCTAAGTACACGGAATTGTTTTCTGTGATAAATGATGGCCAGGCTCCTCTGAAGCTAATACAGCTAAGCCAAACACGCTGGATGTCCATTGTGTCAGCCATTGTCAGAATTTTGCAGCAATGGGATGAACTTAAGACTCATTTTGAGATCGCAAGAAAAGATGAACGCTGTTTCACGGCTCAGTTTCTTTACGAAATGTTTGATGTCAAGAAGAACTATGTATTTCTAATTTTTCTGAAGCACATCCTGGGAGAAGTTCAGTCTGTGAATAAGAAGTTTGAGTCGGAGGTACAAGATCCAACTAAATTGCTTAATGACCTTGTTTCTCTTGTGGATTCTATTACCGCAAAGATTGTAATTCCTGGAAGGAAACTAAAACTAGGTGAATCGTTGCAGAACTACTTAGATCCCCGTCCCTACTTAGGGTATGAATTTGAAAAGGAAATGAAGCAGTGCATATTTCCCCAGGAAAGGGAAATTCGTGAAAGATGCATACAGTTTGTCTTAGAACTTACACAACAGCTTCGCCAACGCTTATCAGATAATGTTGAAGTGCTAAAGAAAATGTCAGTGCTGAGTGTAAATGAATGTCTAAACCAAATCAAGCCTGGAATACTAGAACTAGCACAGATGTTTGTTACTAGTGAAGAAATTTTGACACGCATAGATTTCCAATGGAAAAAACTTCACTACATATCATGGAATCATACCTCAAACACCCTAGACCTCTGGGCAGAAATTGCTTCTTACCGAGATGCATCGGGAGAAAATCCTTTTTGTGACCTTTCAGACTTGGCTTTAACATTATTTAGCTTACCTCACTCAAATGCTGATGTCGAACGAGTGTTCAGTCACATGAACGCAGTGAAATCCAAACTTAGAAACAGGTTGAATCTCAAAAGTTTAAATGCAATATTAACAATGAGATATGGGCTAAAACGACATGGATCTTCATGTCATAACTACAAATTGCCTCAGGAAGTACTGAAGAAAATTGGTACCTTGAGAGCATACGAATCGGAATCAACAAAGCAGCAACCAGGAACATCTAAAGATGAAGCTACTCTGTACAGCGAAGATGAAATTGGTGATTGGGAGTTGGCAGATTTAGAGTAATGGTGAGTAGTCTGGTGTAAAGATATTCATTTGCATATTATTTTCCTTAGAGACGTGAAAAATTCTTAATATGTTACATGTGTCCTGGTGAGTTTAGCGCTTTTTTTTTTTTTGCGCTTTTTGAGGGTGAATCTAGCGCCATGCTAAATTTTCAGTTGGCAACTCTGCGTGACCCTCTATTTACGTCCGCCCCTACTACTTAGCAAGCAGTATATACTGCACGTATTAACACTTACCCTCATAGTAGACCTCTATTATGTTCTCTAATGGTCACGTAAGTGCATGTTAATATGTCGATTTACTGCTTCAGATATAAGACGAAACATCTCTGCTCTCTGCCTCATAAGCACACGAGCAGCGCGGCGTTGCCACATGACTGGGAGAGGAAGAGCAGGGGGTAACGAGACTTCTTGAGGCCGCTGTACCTGGCTGTAAGATAGCATGTCCCCTATCCTGCTAATGTTCTTGCTTCCATTAGTCTTTCTATGATGCATAACGTCTACATTGATTTATCTATATGCGTCGTGCTGTGAGTTATTTTACCAGCAAAAATAAGTATTGCATCATCCAAGAGGCGACCGACACGAGCAGAGCCAACTGAGTTCAACTGAAGACCATCATGTTCAAGCAGAAACCGCTGCCTATAAAAGTAATTCCAAATGTTAACGAACTCTAATACCTTCCTGTAACAAAGTGACCTGATACGATTATTCAAGCTACAAAGCTTTCTATATAAGGCATTGCTTGCAGGAGTCCTGAAATGTGAATGCTATTTTTCATTTCCATGTAACACTGGATCATCAATATGAACTTGTTCAGGAGCTCCTCATGTCGGTTTTGCAATTCATCACTGGTTCTTGTCTGAATGATGATTAGACTTTCATTAGTTGTTTCCTCTGTAAGTGTTTACAGCCTTGGTTATCATGAAGTCCGGCACCTGGACAGTTGTAATGCTTTCTTATAGTTGGTGCTCTGCCGTAAAATTCCACAAGCTGACCACACATGACCGAGTCCCCTATCAGTCGAACCTCATGAATCTCTTCAGCGGTCAGTAGAACTTGAAATTTATTATAAGCTGTGCCTGGTAAGATGTGCTGCGTCCTTGTCAGCCTTGCGCCATTTCGTACTGGCTGGAAATTGCCCTGTTCAGATGGGTCCTGATTAGTTTGGAGGACGGAGGACATGCTATCTTACTGCCCGGTACAATCTTTACTGTTCTCTTCTTCCCTTTGTTATTTATGGCAAAAGCAGTTTTTACCCCTTAGAATAGAGACACTCACCTCCAGTGTGGCACTTTCCTGCCCAGTGCATATAATATCCTGGCGACACTTCTCTGTTTTAACCTTAACATACTTACCAGCTTTGTCCTTAACATGCTGACACATATCTGACTACCTGTACATTTTCATCTTCAAGATTGGAAAGCCGATTTGCCATAGGAATTCTGGGTGTTTTTTGAAGCATTTGTTTACATTTATGTATATCCTTCACCACCTGGAATGTCTGGTCAACTGTGGTCATTCTTATTGGTTTTTCTGTCGGGACTCTAAATTATCGTAATACAATACATTACAGCTAGGAACATACATATGAAATCTAGAGGTTAAATGAAAGTTGTTACTAGAAGAAATGGGAGAAAATAGCATTAGCACATTCTCTCTCTCAGGAATGCCAGATACAGCAAGTGTGGCACTTGACCGGAAAGCTATGGTGCACACACACACACACACACACACACACACACACACACACACACACACACACACACACACACACAGGCTTCTAGATGATTCGACTCAACCGTTCAGTACACGTGACACAAGCTCTCCTATACAAGAGAGAAGGAGTTAGGAGGCAGAAGTCATCTAACAATGTGAACTAAGGTTATCTACTTACTAATCTACTCATGGTTAACTACAGCTAAGCTACGACTACAATATACTTAAGTACAAAATACGAGTCCTACATTATTTTGGTGGCAGCGGTGGAATTCGAACCCACGCCTCCAAAGAGACGGGTGCTCTACTGACTGAGTTAACCGGGCTGTAGTTAATAATTCAGTTAATAATTTCAGCTCGATTAATTCAGTCTTGAGGTTTGCAGTCGTTTGTTTTAAGCCCTCCAGGGCAAATTGATGACTCTGCTTTACCGATACTGGATATTTTCATTAGTCAGGCTCATGAAGCACAAGGGATCTGGTCTCCCCAATTTTAGACTGAATTGCTGTAGATCTTGTTTCTGCAAAAGGGCCAGGGAATCTTCTGGGGGCATGATAAAGTTATGTAACAAGTACGAAATAACTAAGTAAATAATAAAAGTTAGAAGGAAAATATATGAAGGTTAGTCTTAAGGGGACTACTTTGACGTCAAATAGTAAGGCTTCCCTTTGCGTGTTGGAAAGCACTGACGTTAGATGAAGTGGAAGGGTGGGGGCAGATTAGGACCCAGGGAGTGGTATTGACACACGGGAGAGAGAGAGAGAGAGAGAGAGAGAGAGAGAGAGAGAGAGAGAGAAAGGAGTGTAGTAGCAGGGAGGAAATATGGATATGAAAAGAAACAAAGAACTACGGAGAAGATAGGAAGATAAGGGTGACGAGGAAAGGAACAAATGATGATGAAAGAAAAAACAGACAAAAAAAAAACCTGACTAGCAATAAACAGAAAACAATGGGAGGATAAAAAAAATTGCACGAAATGAAACTACAAAGTCACATCAAATATTAAGGAAAAATAAAAAGGGTGACGAGGAAAGAAACAAATGACGATGAAAGAAAAAACAGACAAAAAAAAAACATGACTAGCAATAAACAGAAAAACAATGGGAGGATAAAAAAATGCACGAAATGAAACTACAAAGACACATCAAATATTAAGGAAAAATAAAAAGGGTGACGAGGAAAGGAACAAATGACGATGAAAGAAAAAAACAGACAAAAAAACATGACTAGCAATAAACAGAAAAACAAGGGGAGGATAAAAAAAAATGCACGAAATGAAACTACAAAGACACATCCAATATTAAGGAAAAAAAAAAAAAAGAGAAATGGGAGAGTCAGTATCCAATTAGAAATACTGTATGTGTCGATAGTGACTTTTTATTGGGATGGCGTCCATGAGGCCATNAAACAAGAGGAGGATACAAAATGCACGAAATGAAACTACAAAGATACATCAAAAATTAAGGACATATAAATAAGAGAAATGGGAGAGGCATTATCCAATGAGAAATGTGTCGATAGTGACTTTTTATTGGGATGGCGTCCATATGGCCATAGCAAAATTAACATAATCCTTCGTAACTCCCAAACACGACGGTAATAATATTTTAAAGTATCTAGCGTTAATATTCATTCTTGTCTATACCTAAAACATTTGCTAAAGTAGCTAAAACATAAAGCTAACACGCTACAACAGAGTCAACAAAACCCAATTTCTTTATTTTCTATCTTAAACAACTCTAGTTCTAAAACGGCAAATCCAGTCAACTTGGTTTGTTTCTCAATGGAGTTTCATATACCACTGGGTAGGAAGCAAGGGAGATACTGCCTGGGAAAGGTCAAAGGTAATAACTCAGGGGTATGTCAATCTTTACGGTTCTGAATTGATTTAGGCAAAACTTGGTAAGAGGGTAAAGAATGAGCAGTGGCTGAAGTGCTTCAGTTTTGAGAACAGTCGGTCGAAATTTAAGATCGGAGCATAGTGTCAAACTTTCGACCTTTTAACTCAAAAAGTTCGGTAGCCTATTTGATTGGGATTAAACTTGTTACAGTGATGTATGGTCAGCCTTAGATTCAATTATTTGATACTGAGAACAATAGGACAAAAACTGAGGTCACAGGGCTAAGCCAACGTAAACATTTTTCATCGAATTTGAAACCAACTTGGTGGAGAGGTTCATAGCAACTAGGATGCTGTTCACGTTTGAGAACAATCGGTCAAAAGTCAAGTTCACAAAGCAATGTTATTAGTTCGGTCATTGACCGACCGCAAGGCGTAGTATTGCGCTTTATCAATGCTCCTTTTTGTTATATTCACCAGAAAGTTTATTCAGACATTTTGAACCCAAACTTGATGTCAGAGAATTCATTAAATCCTTTACTACATTAACTACTAAAATTTTAGCTAAAAAAACTAAAAACAATAAAACTTTGTAGTGATCTTACACAGATGCTTAAAAAAAAAAGTATAATAAAAAGGAGGAAACTGGGAGTAAATATGAACAAGTGATGAAGTGCACGAGGTTGGTAGATGGTAGGAGAGTGAATGTAGTTTTGAATGATGAGTTGCTTGAGGAGGTAGAGAGTATTAAGTATTTAAAGTCAGATGCTGCTGTAGATGGAAGAATAGATATGGAGGTGAAGTTTGGAATGAATGAAGTAGGAAAAGTGCTGGGAGGAATGAAAAAAGTGTTTAGATGTTGTACGCATGGAATGAATGTAAAGACAAGGTTGTATAAGGGGTGCCGACTGCGTTATGTGGCGCTGAAACGTGGAATATGGGTGCAGCAGAGAGGAAGACTGCTTGTAATGGAGATGTGGCATCTTAGGAGTATGTGTGGAGTGCAGCGTATGGATCGAGTGAGAAATCATGAAGCACGAAGGAGAACTAGAGTTATCCAGGAGATAGCTTTCGAGATGAAATGATAGTGTTGCGATGGTTTGGACTTGTGGAGAGAATGTATGAATAGCGATTGGTGAAAGAGATAACTGGATCAGGTGTGAGAGATGTAAGGCTAAGAGGAGGACCACAAACAGGGTGGATGGACAATGTGAAGACAGTGTTAGAAGCGAAAGGGATACCTGTAGATCAAGGAAGAGTGGTTGCACGCGTTAAGGATGACTGGAGAGAAAGTGTAAGTGAAAGAATGGTTACGCGACCCTGGGGGGATATTCTCCCGCATTTGGTCTGATCAGCTGAGTGTGGGTATGGGGATGGGTCTATTATAATGTGGAAGGGGTAAACATGCTCTGCTGTCGGGCCCTGCTGAGGGTGTCGCTGAGTGCACTGCACAGTTGACCCTTGTGCGGTGTGGTCCGGTGAGGATCTGTCCCTTCTTCCACTGGGGCTAAGATACGAGTAAATGTGTGTGTGTGGATGAGTAAATTGGGAGTGTGTCGTCCTGTCTCGGTTCCTCCCCTTTTAGGGGAAGCAGCCTAGATATATACAGTATAAGTAGATAGACACAAAAATTTCATAAAACAATGTAGGGATGGCTGTGTGCCGTAATATATCAAATCTTGGTCAAACAGTAAAACGACTTTCAATGCCGTCCCCCCTCCTCTCCTCCCCCCCCCCTTTTTTTTACACATGTACGTGTAGCATAATTTACACCCGACGAGTGTCATGACATGCAGTACACAAAAGTATGCTTTAAAGAAATGTAGCAATGGGATTAAATGTCGCATTACCACCTCGAACGTGTTCTGATAGTTTTTGGCTCACAGTGGAGGGAAAAGAGTGGATGGAGAAAGGATGAGCGGAAAAAAAAAATTAAGGGATTCGATATAAACACTGTTCATATGCGTATGGGAAGGAATATGAAACACAAATGAAGAAATAAACAAGAAGCAAGTGAGGGAGGGAGTACAATAAGGAAGTGGCTAATGAGATGATAAAGGAGAGTTACTAAGAAAGTGTTCGAATCTGTAATAACAAAGGAGCGGGGGGGGGGGAATAACCAATAACACATGAGGAAGGGTATAGGTGGATATGCACAGTGAAAACAAATGAAGAAGAATACAGCCAAAGGAAAGGGAGGCAGATCGCGAAGTGTAATATGTACGATAATGTAACTGTTGTGTGGTGCACTGCTTTCTGCTAGTGTCTTCTGAAGATGTAACCACTTGCTTGAATTTGCTGTCTAGTGCTGACTTGTTCCTACTGAAAAAATACTGAGTAGAGTAAAGAACACTTAGAAGAGTGTTTTATTTGTACAGATCATATAATTCCTTAACTCAGTATTATATGATGGCACCGGGTAAACGTGGTGTCACTCTTACCCCTCTCCCAATGAAATCATATAGACTCCCAGAGAATAAAGTAACCTCTTGTTAGAGCTGTTTTAGAGCCTGAGTTCCCAAATGTTTGTCTATCGTCCTACAGGTTCAACTACATTAATTTGGCACAGATCCATCTTACATGTTGGTGGCAGCGGTGGGATTCGAACCCAAACTTCCGGAGAGACTGAAGTGTTAATAAGTTCTATCTTGAAGGTTTCAGAGGCTAGAGACTGGGCATTAGTCCAACAAAAAGTTCATTTTTCTTTCGTAATTTAGTAAGAGGAGTGGTGATCCGTGTATAACCTTAAATAAATCACCGATAGTATCCACTCGATCCAAGGAAACTCCTTATACCATTAGTACTGCTGGGTATTGGGAGTTTAGCAACTGCTTTAGTTTCTAATCTGAGGTATGAATTCCCTCAGTATCAACCACATATCAAAGAAATTTATGTTTCTTATGCACGAAGGTGCATATACTGAGCTTAACTTTTAGACCTTCCATATGGATGCGATCAAAAACTTGCTGGAAATTGGCAAAATCTTCAGTGATTGATTTACTGACCACAATTATATCATCTAAATAACCAAATGGTAATGGCTAATCATACCACTGAACACAGAACAGATAAGCATCATGAATATTGACTGAGAATTTCTAAGGCCAAAGACAAGCTTTTTATGAAGACTGTGGCCAGTAGAGGTACTGAATGGTGTTATGGGGCAAGCCAGCTCTTCCATTTCAACTTACCAGTAACCACTATGTAAGTCAAGGGAAGTGAAAACAACTTTATTCTCGCCAAGCGATTATAAATCTCTCAAGACTGGTAATGGGAATTTATCCGGTACTGTGACCGAGTTTACTTTATGGCAGTCGACTTCAGGTTTAAAATCACCTCCGTTCCTGGTGACTAGGAAAAGTAGACTATTTCATGCACTGACAGAATGTTCAGTGATGTCCTGATTAAGCATATCCCGCACTATCTTATCAGCTTCTTTTTGCTAACAATGGGGTAGCCTATATGCGGGTATATAAAGTGACTGGGTACCGGAAAAAAATTAAATGGTGTGTTTTATGAGATTCGTTTTCCCAGCAAGTTCAGCACGTAAGGCCACAACATCTTTATAGGTCTGCAAAAGATTTATTAATTATGATTTATGTGCAGGGAAATCGCCAGCATCTACCGTACGTCAAACAATGTAAGCTGAAGGAGCTGTTGTAGCATCTGTGGAGGTTTCAGTGGTATATACACCATGTAAATCATCATCATCATCATTTTTTGCAGTACAGAGAATGGTATATCCTAGCAGACCTTTACAACCGATAGGTATACCAGATAATTCCCAATCTTTGTGCCACTTCAAGTTTCAGTGGAGCATTGGTGACATTTAGTAGGTAAAGATAACACATATTATCCTCCAAGCTGGAACACAAGGCTGACTCATGTTAAACCATTCACACAACACATCCCGCGTAAGGTTAATGCATTCACTCCTTTTTTCACACGTACAACAGATACTTTCGTGAATTCATGCTGCAGTAAACCGTGCACTGTTTTGTAACAACTTTTATCATCTCCGCGTGTTGTCAAATGATATTCGGAATCTTTGAGGCTGTTAAGTGAGATGCAGAGAGGTCAACCACTGTGTTACTGCTAAGGGAAATCTCACTGGATCACTTCATTTCTCTCTACTGGCGGCTGTGGAGTAGGAGTTACGGTGGACTGTGTCACCGAATTTACCCATGAAAAGACATATAACCATCTTATAATCATGCGTTTTTTTCTTTACTAATCTGTTGTTAGCCAATATATAATAATTTACTCAGCGCATCATATTATCAACTGATCTAATTATCATTCTTTTCCGTGTGTATACTAATTTAGTTAGATGTCTCATTAATTAGTATGCTCTTAATGTTAGTTTAGAGCCACTTACTGTTAATACTGGCATATATTATGTTGATTATCCACTTATATTATAATTTTTAAAATATAGTTTTGATTGTCTTTTATTAATCTCTGTTTCCATAACATGCCATGAGACATCTTGTCTAGCCAGGGGGAAAATTGTAAAATGTAAGATGATGTAACTGTTGTTTAGGGCAATGTTTTCTACTGTTAGTGTACTATGATGACCCAGGCATTTACCTTAATCTGCTGTTAGCACTGACAGCATCACAGTGTAAAAATGCAGAGTTAGGAAGAGAACAATGAGGAGAATGTTTTATGTGAACAGAACAGTGAATTCCTTAACTCAGCGTAATGTGATGACATTGGATATACGTGGTGCCTCCCTTCTCGTTCCTCCAACGATGTTAGTGTGAGACAGAAAGCAAACTGACTCCCAGAGCATAGGAAGAACCTCTTCCAATAAAGTAATATGTTGTCGTTGGAGCAGATTTTATAACCTGAGTTCCAGATTGTGTGTCTATCGTCCTACAAGTCCAACTGCAATGGCTTGGTAGAGATCCATCCTACTGAAGGAAGGGCTGAAAAAAATGACGAAACAGAAGCAGATTGAAGAATATGAGAAGATGAAATACAGGAGAAACAAGGAGTACACATGGGAGCTATGGAGAGAAGAAAATGGGGGGAAAAATGATGAATGAAAGGGGAGGGGAGGTGAAGGAGAGTGAGAGAAATGAGACGCTAATATCGGGCGAGGAGCGAAAGTTAAATAATAAAGTTAGCAGGAAGAAAGGAAAAAAAAAGTGTGACCTTCAAGGAGACTACCAGGTTTTCACATTTTTCTTTCTCGTAATTTGCCTTCCGTTTTCTGGCCTTACTTGTTTGCCGCTTCCCCATTTCTCTCTCTTTCTCTTTCTTCTCCATTCTCACTCTGTTTTTTATCCCTTCTTACTTCCCTCACCCTCGTTTATTTGTCCTTTAACCTATTCTTTCCATCCCAACCCTTTACGCCTCCTCCTTGTCTCTCCTTTCATTTTTTATCCATTTTCTATCCTCCCTCTCCTTCCAGTCCCTTTCATTTTTCCCGTTCTCTCGCTCATACCACACCTTTAAAGCAACCTCTCCCTCAGGCGCCCCCCTACCTGCACCTAATGTCTGAATCTCCATAATATAAGATGGCTGCCGTGTATGAAATTTCTCATTTCCACAACTCTGCTTTCCCACTCCTGCTTAGATACCCTCTGTTGCATGTGATTCGTTGGGCATTGTTGGGTTCGTTATATGTGTTGTCTACATTCTTTCTTGCTCCTTCTTCCTTCCATTGTTTTTTTTTCCTTTGCTCTATCTTCCCTGTATTCATCTGTTACTCTTTGCACTTTTCATGAACTATATTCACTTCCTCTGTGAGCCCCTCCTTCTGGCTACTTTTCTTGAGTATACTGTATTATCCACATTATCCCTTTGAATTTATCTTTTCTTCCATAAACTTTGTTCCTTAATTTCCTCTTCTCATTTTCCAATCAAACCTATGCCACTGTATATTCTCCACTCTATTACATCCAGTTCTTATTATCTCATGCTGAACTGTTCACTTCTATATATGCTCAATGACTAAGTTTCATTACTTTCAATTTCCTTGATTCCTCCAATGGCCGTTTATTTTCGCCTTCCCCAGTTTCATATTACCATCAGTTATTTCTCAGTTCCTTTTTTCTGCTCTTGTTTTAATATTTAATTGCTCGGACTCTGTTTTACCTTGAATACTTTGCGATTTTCTTTCCCCTGATTCCTTCTTTTGTCTCTTGCATCGTTCAGTACATATATATTTCCTTATTCTTAAGCATAATAGTAAGCGGAATCTTGTTACTCGTCATTGTTATCCAATTTTCTCGCCATTTTTTTCTGATCCTTATTATCCACTCCCACGTCCATTTCGTGCTCACCATCCGTGTCCAGTCTATCCCACACAGCTCCTCACTACCCAACTCCCTTCTTATACTCACTCTTCAGCTTTAAACTCTCTCTCTCTCTCTTTCTTTGTGGGGATGGGAACTGCTGGAGGACAAGAGAAGAGCAAAGGAAAAGTGGCTGATGAAGAAAGACAGTGAGAAGAGGAGAAACGGTGAGCAAGAAGAGGATTACGAGAAAAACTTCGATAGCAGAGGTGGAAGAGGATTATGAAGTTGGAAAGGAATTTGTTGGCGACTTGACGTGTGTGTGTGTGTGTGTGTGTGTGTGTGTGTGTGTGTGTGACAGAGAGAGAGAGAGAGAGAGAGAGAGAGAGAGAGA